>VYZP01002533.1:28845-50474 GCA_013400635.1 Hypocryptadius cinnamomeus | reverse complement strand
GCTGCTCCAGTCATCTTAAGGGCTGCTGCTCTGCATGTTTCCCAGGGCTTCGAATGCATGCTACTTCAAGCTTTAATAGCAGAACTGAGAGCCTGCAGAAAGCTTCTCAGAGCCAGTTTTCTCTGTGGAGCAGAGTGTGGAGATGATGTTACTCTCCTAGCAATGCACTAAAATGAGGTGTTGGTTAGACAGAATAAGCCACTTTCTTAGGTAACTACAGAATCCAATGTCTAAGCTTCACACTGATGTAAAATTGCAGCAATGAAGTAGTTTGTATAATAGCAGCTACTCTCTTGCTTTTGTGAGCTTTCTGATCAGGCCACTTCAGCCTTTCAAGTTTGGTTTACTTGATCTTCTGTATAGGAACAGTCAAAGGGTGAAGTCAACCAGAAAGCATTTGTGCAGAAAAATGCAAGTTGAACTGCAAAGCAGTGTATTGATGGACCATTGTGTTATCAGAGGAAGATACAGAAATGTATTTGCAAAAAATGCTTCTGTAATCTCTAGTCTTTGAAAAAAATACATAGTCAAAGAAGTGATTAGATTTTTTTAATGCCACTTTCTTTCCTCTATTCCTTTTTTCAGCTTTCCCTCTGAAAAATAGCAACAAAACTGTCTGGTTTTTCTAATTCTTCTGCTTTTGATACAGACAACTTAGCTCAGGGTGTAATCTACTTCTGGTCAAAACCTTTACCTACAGCATCACCTCACTGTCATCTGCTCCAAGTGTGCTACTTTTGCACGTGTATAAGTGACCATCTCAGCTTGTTGTCTAACAAGCTGGCCTTTGGCTGGATTGGTGAAGCTAAACCCCAGCCCTGCACTGGCAGTCAGAGCCATAATTAGCTGCTTAGTGGACTCCTGGCCTAAACTATGCTACATCACTTCTCATCCATTTATTGTGTTGCCATCCAGTGACTAGATCAGGAAGCTTCCTGATCCAGCTGGAAAAACTCATGGGGTTTGTCTGTGTTTTCAGCCAGTTTACAGCTTAGCAGTGCTAGTTGTCTGTGTTGGCCCAGAGACAGGAAAGTAGAAGTGGCTGAAGCAGGCACTGAGACATAGGAATGGCATTGCCATGTTGGACTTGATTTTAAAGCTTCACCTCCAAAGGTAAAAGTAATAGTGAATAAATTCAGGTATACTCTTAGTGCAGCACTCTTAACTTTAGTAGAAAATGTCATTAAAACTGTGTGTGTGTAAGGTGAAAACTAAATCTTTTGGTTCTTCTGTAAAGATTTTTAATTTGGGAAATCAAGAAATTAATATTTGCTTTTATCATGGTGTTCAGTGACCTGCACAACTCTTTCATGCAGATTCCTCTACCCTTTCTGATGTTTTGAACAAACACAGCAAGCCTAGATGGAGATTTTGATTATGCTTCCAGCTTTACTGCTTCTCAAGCCAGTTGTGCTCAAGGGAAAAACCACCAGAACTCTGGAAGTGACCAGATGGATCTGTTACTGTTTTAAAGTTCATGCACAATTTTCAGACATGCACACACAGACCACTAAGCCCTTCACTGAGAGCACAGGTGCTGAAATTGTGCAAATCATTGAGGGTTTCTGCTTGATAAAGTATTAAGCTGCTCTTAACACAAAAATTGTTCAGCCTTAACCTACAAAGTCTGATCTCTTTTGTTCTTTGAAATAGCAAAAAAGTCTTCTTTACATAATTTTGCACACAGTTTAAAATAGTTTTTTTTAAAGTGTTTTACAACCTCTAATTTTGCATTTGACATTTTAATAAAAAAAATCTTTTGTCTTGTATATATTTGTCTAATCTCTGCAAAAGAAGCCACTGTAAACTTTATATGCAGGCATATTTTACACAGTGCAGAAATAATTAGGAATGTAAAATGGATTATCTAAGGAAAAAAATGCTGTAACTTTGTAAAAATATGTGTGGGATGTTAAATGCTTTGTCTCTGATTCTTATCTTGTAGGCTTTTCCTATGCACTCAAGTATTTAAATTTTAAAAGGCTTACAGGAGTAGGCATTTTCAAACTTGGATCGCACTGCGTTCTCAGAAAATGAGAAATGCAGTTAACCTCTCTCCTGTGGTCCTACTTTCATATTCCACTTCATGCTCTCCCCACCCTTCTTGGTGTTTGACTGTCTTCTATGCAAGAAAGGTAATGTGACCTGTAGTTAAGACCCAGTGCTTTGTCTGCTCTGAGAGGGTCAGTCAGAGCTGGTTGTTTGAGCTTGGTCTCTCTGGACTATAGCCAGTAACCCAGCACCACAACTGTCACTCTTACCAGAGAAATCAGAAAACCAGATGCTGTACATGCTCCTAAATCACTGCTGTCTTTTAGCAGCCCTGGGTCTCCCTGCCTGCCCTGGGACTGGGCTTCAGGCACAGCAGTAGATCACTGCACCTTTCCATGGCAATTAAAATCCTCGTTTGTGCTGAAGAAAGGGGGAAGGAAACTCTGAAGCAGAGATATATAAGGCTAAAAGTGGCAATTTGGATAGGTTCTTTGGCATGTTCAAAATAAATACTGCAGAACTGAGGAATACAGGCACTTTAGGTAGATGGTGCTGTAGGAGTTTTTAGTTACCATGAACCCAAATCCACAACAGTCCCTTGGTATCCCTGGAAGTAAGTACAAGGGAAGAAAGAACAAAAGAGGGTGGTGGGGTGACAAAGTAGAAAAAGTCTTCCAGACAAGGCAAGTGATAATCTCATTTCTAGTATCTAATTTAAAATACTCAATCTTCCCCCCTCTAATTTTTCCTTGGTTTTTGCCCTTCTCTTTCCTTGGTCCAACCTTCCCCTGCCCACTCCAGCCATAGTAATCTAGATTTACATTTTATCCTGGAAAACTTCATACTGTTACAGTCTGAAGTATTTGACAGGGTCTTTTTTTAAAATCACTGTTCTGTAAACATGACTACATTGAACAAGATTAATTGATGCAAGATACTTTTAAATGGTATTTCCAACTTTTCTGTCTGAGAATATGGTTCTGCCTTTAATTATGTAGCACAACTACAAGTTAGTAGTTATGCTTAAGGAAAATTAGCCTACATAAGCCACCAGGGAAGTGATGGGGGAATAGAATTTTTGCCTATTAACTGTGCAGGAATATCTTGAGTGTGCAAATAGAGACAGACAATGAGGGGATGGGAAGCAGTAGGCCAGAAAAGGTTTGGAAATATAAATCACAAATTGAATGCAAAGATAGTTAAATGCTTTTGCAAAAGCAAATTTCATGTTGGGTTGCACAAATGGGCTTCTTGTTTGGGATGCCTTTGTATTTTTCCAAGTATTCTCTAGAGTGTAACTGTAAAACTTCAGCAAAAACTTATAACCAACAATTTGCTCAAAAAACTGCAGAGTGAAGAGAAACAATGTGGAAACAGCTCCCCCAGGCCTGCTGAAGGCATTAGCATTGCTTAGTTTGGTGAAAGGAGGCTGGGGACAGGTATGAGAACAGTATATTAAAAAATGTGCCTATGAAGAAAGAAGGAATAAATTCTTCCCACTGTGCATGGGAGCAGAAGCAAGGGATGGAGTCACAGGCAGGGATTAAGGGTTCAGAACAAACCTCCTACCAGCAGTAGTTAAATACTCATCTGAACTGCCTGGGGAGGCTGCACAGTCTCCACCCTGGTAATCTTTTGGGACTGGTTGGCCAAGCACTTATCAGAAATGGCACTGGTATAACTGGTCCCACTGTCAGGCACAGATGTGGACAAGATGTCCTCTTCAGATGTTCATCTTTGTGGTGATACTGCTTTTTTCTTAGGACTTGGACCTCAGATATTATAAAGTTAGCTGTACATCTTAGCCCCCAGCTCAGATCATATATATTTTGCTATTTTTCACAAGCTCTCTCATGTTTTGGAATTCTTGTATTCTATACTTTCAAAACTGAATTCTTTATATTACTTTTCAATATGTCTCTGTTTAAATTAATTATAACATTAAATATAATTTAACCTAAAGCTGAATAGAATATTATTTCCCCATTATAATGTGTGTATGGTTTAGAAAACAAACTAGAAATGTTTCCTAGAGAAGGGGAAATGTGTATGTTCTGTTTTCTTTTTGCAAAATTAGTTGGTGAATCTCACAGCTCTGCTATCCCTTAATATCTCCATTATCTCAGTTAGGCAGGTTCTCAGCTAGAGGCAATTTTATTTATTTAAGCAAGAAAGCCTGAGACTCCATCAGTAAAGGTGAAAGTCCAATTCTACAATGTAACTTTCTTGAGGTTAAGAGTATTGATTGAACTTGAGATGGGAATCTATCGCTCATGTGTTTGAATGTGCAAAGAATTTCTAATATGAAGGTAACTGGAATTAATCTGAAAAAAAAGGTGAAAATGTATATTATACTTTCATAAAGACTACATTTAAATTTGTTGTGTTACATGGAGAAAGTTTTTCTTTCTTCTCTTTTTCTATGCTCCCACCTCTGCCCTGTTCTGCTTTTCCCAGAGTCACCTCCTTGGAGCTCCTCTCTGGAGCTGGGAATAGGGTAGAGTTGGGCTGTGCCCCTCACTGGGAGGGAAGGGGATGAGAGGAGACCCAAAGCACCAACCATCCTGAGCAAATGCCAAGGTGCTGCCCCAGGAAAGAGGACAACAAAGGGCAGGCATGGTCCACTCCCCAGCATCTCCCATCCAGACCGTGTCCCTTTCTGGTGCTGTACTTGGGGAAGGAGCCTGTGTGTGCTGGGCTTGCCAGCCCCTCAGAACAGCTGGTCATTTCAGCATGGGCTCAGACAGGCAGGGTCAGCTCGTGGAGCCACACAAACTCCTTGCTTTGTTGTCTTTTAATTGTTAATCACTTGAATGGAGATGTAAACAACTGTGCTCTCTTGTACCCTCACCCAGAAACAAGCCAAGTGATCCTTTTACACACTACAGGTCACTCTGGGCAGTCAGAGCAAGTGTAAGCAAGATGAGTTTGCTTTCACCCACCTTTGCCACCTCTGCCCCGCTTGGTTTGTGAAGCTGATGGAAGGCCATGCCATACTACAGGAAACAAAGGAAAAAAATTGTTTTCATGGTGTAAATGGAACGTGTAGCTCTGGCATGTTGCATGGCAGTTCCTTGGTGTGCTACCTGCATCTCCCCAGGGAAGGTGGTTCAGGTCTGCAATGAGACACTGCAGTAACAGAGTTGCAGCAAACCCTGCTGAAAGGATATAGAGCCAAAACACTGCCTACAGAACCAAGCTGGAAAACAGCTGCAAAAACTGACTGTGACTGCACTGAGAAAAGTTATTAAATACCAATTTTACTTCTTCATTTACTCCTGTGAGAAACGTGGCTGCATACATCAGCCTGGCTGGGCTCGAGGGAGATGACAAATTGAGTGGCCATAGCTGAGCAAGGAGCCCACATGAACTCCAGTGAGCCCTGCCCTGACTGCCTCTCATTGCCTATGACAAACTGTCTGAAACACAGAAATATCATATCATCTCACACCTGAACTTCGGGGTTTTTTCAACTTTATCTCTTCAGTCAATGAAAGATATCACTTCTGCCTACAACATATGCCCCTAATCATATGCTGGGGCCATGATTTCATAGTATGAAAGCAACCCCCTTTGAAAATCCCTTCTCCCTCACCAGCTATGCTTGCACCCTGCCCTGTGCCACCACACACCACCCTGGGTCCTGGGCATAGCTCTGATGGTCCAAGGGTATTCTTGGGCATAGAGAACCAACAGAGATCTTTAACTACTCTATAGCTGGCTATTACTGACCACAGTCTGGAGCTGGATCAACAATGGTGGCTGCACACACAAGGGAGCCCCGGTGCCAAGCCAGGAATGAGCAGTGCTAACCAAGGAGCACATCAACAACACAGGTCTGTCACTAGAGCATCACGGGATCACAGGCAATGGAACAGCCTGAGAAGACCCGGGGGGAATTTGGGGCAGGCCAGCTGGAGGTTCTCACCCTGATGATAGCACTAGCACATCAAATCATCCCACACTCAGTCAAGACTTCCTGTGATGGGCAAATGGGGAGAAGAAACTTCTCCCACACAGTTTTGTTGCACCACAAAAGAGAAATCAAATACAGGAGCGGTTTGGACCTCAGAAGCTACAAGCCTTGTCTGCCCAAGCAATTAATGGCTAATCTAACACTGATTTGTGAGCCTGACTGGTAATAAAAGAATGGACCTGGGCTCACCACCAGTCAGGGAGCCTGGATGGGGAGTGCTGAGGCCCTGCTGAGAATTCTGTTGATGTTTGGGAGGTTTGGGCAGGAGCTGAGGCTGTATGAACTCAGCTCTAGTGAGATCCTTGATGGGGAGGGACAGAGGGAGAAAGGGACAGAGGACAGTCCTCTCTCAATGGCTGCAGATACATTTAAGTGCACTTAGCAGGGAGAGCCCACCATAACAGCACAGGAATGAAATGAGAATGTACAGAAATGAGTGCAGAGAAAATTAAAGATGGCCTACATTAATCAGCAAGCCTGGTTTGCTTTTTAGAGAGCTGCTACACATTGGTGCCTGCAGAGAGAATCTATCCATCATTGTATAAAGAAGCATCAGCAGCAGAATGGGATTTTGTGAGTGCTTGCTCTGAGATCTCTAACACCAAATCCCACGTCTTGTGCCTTTCCGTGCACAGGAGCAGTTGCATGGGCTTCTGCAATCCAGAGGCTGCTGGCTCTGTCCATACTGTCCCTCCACCTGCCCTTCTGGCCTCCAGGAAACAAAGGATCACCCATGGCTTTGCTTAGCTTCCAGTCTCAGCCCCTACATCAAAGCCAGCATCAGGTTACAGAGGAAGGTGTCTGCAGCAAGCTCCCCCCGCAGTCCCAGCTTGCTGCAGGCAGCAGCAGGTCTCTCATGTGCTCTCCACATGAAAAGGCACACAGCAGCGCTTCACCTGCATTTTTTTAGGAGACTGACATGTAACTTGGACTGCAAGATTCAGGCCAAATACAGAACAAAGCAGCCCATGCATTAAAAAGTTTCAGTCCGTGCAAGTCTGCCTTCAGGTGAAGTGGGAAGGGATATTACATGGAAAAAATGTCACTTAAAAGCTATCACAAAGTAAGCACAAAGTGACAGAGTGACATTACTAGAGCACCCCACTGCTTGTGAGCCATCCCTGAAATACAGTTACAACCAGATGAGAAAACTAGTAAGGTAGAGAGTTGAGACATGAGCTTTAACACTTGATTCTTTTTCTGACAGCGACTGCAAAAATAGTATGGACTGGCATGACATGTTCATTATTTCTTTCTGACTTCAGGTTAAAAAGCAGCCTATGTTCAAGGAGACTGCACCCAAAGCTTCAAACCCAACCTGATCTCGAAGTCTCAGGCAGGCTGGGTCTCCTTTCCATGTGTGGTCACCAATTGCAGCTGCTCTGCAGGTTCAATAACACCCTCGCTGGTGCCTGGTGAAGGCTTCTGTAACCTTGGGTTACAACCAGCTGGGGAGCTCATGGGCTGTGGGGACCCTTGGTCTGCAATGCTGCTGGAGCATCACACAACATCAATGTGGATGTTCTTCCCCACCACTGCTCTCCAAGCAGGACCAAAAATGTATAATGAGGTAAAAATAAATAAATAGTGACAATGTAAAACTGGGTTCTGTGCTTAGCTGTACACCTCAGGGCAGTAACAGCATATCTGAGGCCATTACTCAGATCTTCATCCTTTGTCAGGAAAAAAGAGGAAAACAATGTTTGGGAAAAGCTGGGAGCCTCTGGCACAGCCACCCCATCTGCATGGGCAGCACCCTGCTTGGCAGAATCAAACCATGCACCCAGCACTGTGTGGCAAGTGGGAAAAGCTTCTTGAAGCCAAGCTCTTGGCAACAAAGGGTTTGAGAATAAACTCCACTTCTGGCCTATTGTGCAGGTGATTTTCTTCACCTCCCAACTCATTATAAAACCTATGAGCTGTGACCAGCTTTTTTGTTGCTACAAGCAAGTAATTCTGCTATTGACACGTCTGTCTGTGGCACAGGGAGACCTGGCATCGCCTGCACCAGCTGAGGCTGTGGCCACAGAGAGCACTTCCCAGTCCAAGAAGATGGAGCCTAGGAGGTGGAAATACAAACAGGCAGTGTCTTCAAAATCTATCCCTGTATGTGCTCTGGGATAAATGTACAGCAGCTGAAGCGACTGGAAGGAAGGCCATTTCTGGTTTAATTAAATGAGCAGACTGAAGAACCAGATGCAAGAATAAATAAAGAATAAAGAATAAAGAATAAAGAATAAAGAATAAAGAATAAAGAATAAAGAATAAAGAATAAAGAATAAAGAATAGCTGTTGCTTCTCCAGGAGACAACTTTAGAGCTGGCGGCTGGTTTGTGGATGGGCCACTTTCTCCTGCTCCTGTCTGTGAGAAAACCACTGTATTGTCGTGGCATGTAGGTGACTTGAACTGACATCAGTGATGATCATACACTTGCACTGGAGGGGAAACTGAGCTTTCCTTGATGGCAGACGCTGGCTCTCCCTGCAGTGCACACCAGGATCACCTGACAAATCCCACCAGGGTGATGCACAACACACTTCAGGTACTGACAGATTTACAGAATGCTGCTTCAGGTAGAAGGCAGCTGCACAGCAACTGTAAAAGCCGCCTGCACATTCTTGTTTTGTTGTGTTCAACTCAACTGAACTAATAAGACAAAAGGACCTTGTCCAAAAGCTTCTTAAAAGCTCACACAATTAAAGTGCATTTGATCTAAAAATAAGGTATCAGTCTTTACAGTGTGTAACAGCTACAATGTTTTAACCCAGGAGAATCAGCTCCGTTAAGTGTATCACGTTACGACTGCTGGCACCCGGGAACAGCCTCTGTGTTTCTGGGTCAGTCTTTCAGATCCCAGTTTGTCAGACTAGAAGGGACTGAACCTCTCCTACCTGGAACGTAACAGCTCTCTCTGTACCGTGCACTCCAGTAAATCTAATGGCCAGCAACAGTGCAACAGAAGCCACGTGTGCGGCTGCTGAGAGCGCTGGTGTCTGTGATTTAGACCATCCTGAAATCAGTCTCTGGCACCCCATTTCGCTGCAATTTGGGTGCTATGGAAGTGTTTCTGCTGCTGAGTGATTTCTGTTGTTTCAAACCTGGCAGTGCTCACTCTGTACCTCCTGGCCCACCCTGCAGAGCTTACCCAGGTCCCGCTCTCTGGAGGCTCCGTGACAGCAGTCTGAGCAACCACCGGTCTCAGGGAACCTGAGTTTCACCTTACTCTTTGCTAGCCTCGTGGTCTGACTTCTCTTGGGTTTAGCACAAGATGGCTACAAGCATTATCTATGAGCAAGGGAAAGTGCAAACAGCTTTTATCTCCACAAAGCCAGGCAGTGTGTCCCCCACCGGCTTGGGGTCAACAGCACCTATCTGAGAGGTTAAAAACTAACAGCCTCTTATCTACAAAACCTCTTGCAACACCGAGACCTGAGATATCTTGTTTTCTGGCTCTCGAGACAAAGACCGTGGCTTAGGTTGACACTTTAAAGTTTCATTTTGCCAGTTGGGAGTTTGCAGGGCTTCGTGTGTACCGTCCCTGGCCAAACAGCCACATCACGGGGCTGCTGTTATCACAAAAGTGAAACCTATTCAAACTGTCATCCTGCTATCGAGTATCCCAGCCCCACCGTGTCCAAGGACAAGCAGGTAGTCAGCTACAGCTTGATAAATATTGATGGTGTGGAGCAAGGAGTATTGCAACACTGCAAAAGGTCCTTAAAAATGTTCGGAGGATGAAAATTGCTGGCACTGTTGTGATTTTGAAGCTCAAATAACAAATGATTCAACAACTGTACAGTTACCATGGGGATGAATTCTCATTGAGCCTAAAATTACCAAGCTGCTGACAAGGAGCTATTTTTAGTATCAGCAGATGTGTATCTTTAAGAACATCAGCACAGACCTACTACTGTGTGTTTGTGTATGCATGCCTGCTGTAATTGAGTTTTCTCATGCTAATAACAAAAGCAAAAATAAGTCAATGTCTGACCGATGCAACAGACAATGCAGTGATTTCGGCTGGGGGTGGTAAGTGGAAATTGCAATTAATACCTGATAAATAAAGCATGCAAAGAGGCTAGATTGCCAGTATGTAACTGAACTAGTAAGCAGAGCCCTATCATTACTGTCAGCTAGCATGCTGCAGGAATGGAGCATCTATTTTTGGTGTCTGTGAGTATCTAACGGGAAGCACTCATCTGCCCCGTCAGAGCCCCACGACACAGGAACACGGAGGCTCAAAGCCGACACGAGCTGCTGGCGCAGATCCTGAATCCCCACGCTCAAAGACGGCGTTTGTAAGCACTTGAGGGAGGTGCAAGGATAACCGCGCAAGAAGTGCCCAGCTTAGGCGAGGTGTGAGTCCCTGCCGAGCCGTGACACAGCGCAGCCGGTGCGGGCCCGAACCGCGGAGCGTCCCCCGCGCTGAGTCACCGAGCCCGGCTGCGGGAAGGCCCCTGCACCGCTGGCTTCCACTGAGTGCTCCTCATCAACTCTGATAGCACGGGCTGGAGACCTGCCTTGTTTTTTTTGTAGCCTCATTTTGCTGAGTGAGAGGCCAGAGGGTGACTGTAATGACATCTCGTTTGGTGCTAAAAGGATTGGTTTGTTTTTGCCAAACACGTAGCAGGATAGACATATCTCTGCTCGCCTCTTGGCACGCCAGTGCAGTACATATACATGCAAAAGGGGCTTGCTAGCGAGCCAGCCAAGCAAAAATCAAAAGCAGTACATTGCAGCCGAATAGGATAATAGGGTATTACAGGAGACAGTTCAGCAGTTTTGTTGAAAAACCAAACAAGCTCTTCTCGTTTCTGAAAGGCAGGGATGGAGACAAGGGAGAGGACTGTGGTGGTTCAGAGCAGGCAGCAGTGCTTCTGCCTGCACTGCCATGTGAGCCTCTGGTCATGCCTGCTACAGAGAGCAACAGAGAATAATGGCAGTTCAGATAAGAGAGAGAAGAAGAATTAAGCATCAATAAAAGCCCTTGTGCCGAGACACATTTGGAAAAAAATGTGAATGGTCTACCTCAGAGTAAATTATGCAATGGGCCTGATTAAATCATCCATCATTCCCCATTTTTGATATTTAATTGGGAAATAATGGTTGGTTCCTCAGAGCTGGCTCTTGGAGATGTGTTGGCCATATACATTCTGCTCTGGAAGCATCCGTGCATCTGTTACAAATGTCTGACTCTGCTAAGAAATAAAAGTGCTCTGCCACTGTAGAAAACTACACCACCCCATCCCCCCCCTTTTTTTTTTCTTAATATTTGACCTTATTTAACTGAAACCTTGGGGGAGTTTGGTTTGACTTTGAAGAAGCCATCCCTGTGGAAGCTAGCCAACCAATATTCCAGGTGAGATTTAGAGATGCTGTCATTCAGAAAAGCTGAACAACTTGCCTATGCTGTTGGAGATTGTAGTGAGAGCTTCAGGAGATCTGGCCAGCTGAACTGCCTGGGCTGGCCATGCCCTGTTAAGATCATACATGTGGGCTTTCTTCTGAATTTCCTAATGCCCTTGCCAAGAGAAGAACAGCAGGCTATATGCTGGGTAGCAGAGATGTACAGGGCACACAGATATGTCTGAAAGGTGGTCTCAGGCTCATGACTTATCTGAAGCAAAGGATGTGAATTTGATTATGTACCAAACAGAAACTTGACCTCACATTTCATTTTCATCTTGAACAACCAAAATTGGAGTTGTTTTGTTGTCCAGGCACAGTGATCAGAAACACCCACACAGGCACCAGCCTAGAACAATTTCTGAGATATCACTGGTACACAGGAAACTGCTTCCTGATACAGAAGGTGGTGTCAGCTCTTGTCAAGTCCCAAGGCACTGGGTTTACTAAGACAAGAGCTGCCACTATGAACACAATCCTCAGAACACAGTGGACTGGGCTCCTTCAAATCCAGGAAAAGGCTTTTTTCTTGGCCTCTTAGGAATAACCCTTGCCCTTGGGCACACATGAACATTGCACTGGTTTGTTTCCTCTTGAGTCCAAAGGTATGATCCAAATGATCCAGGTGTGGGCCATGGAGGAAAGTAAGAATGCCCAAACTACAAATATGACATCTGCCATCCTTTCTGTCCTTTTTGTCTGTCTTTTCTACTGCTGGAGAAGAAAGTGCACATGTCTGCCTGAGCAGTATCAGAACAGTGGACATCCTGCTTGCTGTAGATGAGTAATAGGTGCCAGGGGAAAGGATGCTATTGCTTTTGAAACCTCACAGATATCAGTGAGAAATACCAGAATCTAGACATGGAAGAAACTGAGAAGAATGGTCTTTTCAATCATATAACCCTAAATGAGAGTAGTAGTCAGGGTGAATGAACCTATGGCAGGAAAAAGCCTTGTAATTACATGCTTGCTAAGGACTACATTCACATAGCCTGGATTCCTTATTCCTAGCTGAGATTAGTGAAACACTGGGTGAATTCCATGTACTGCATTAGAAAGGAATATTTTCCTGCAAGCAAATGTGCCAACTTGGTGGGATCATAGGATAATTCAGGTCAGAAGCATCTCTCAAGAGGTCTCAAGTCCAGAAACCTGTCCAAAGCAGGGACAGTCCTGAAATCAGACCATGTTACTCTGTGTTTTCTCCAGTCTAATCAAACCCACCAAGGAGAGAGACTACAACCTCTGGGCAACTTGTTCCAATATCGGGCTGTCTTCATGGGAAAGAGGTTTATCCTCATATCCAGGACATAAGGATGTGGTAAATTATATAACCAGCTTTGCCATGCCCCAGAGACATCACCAAATAGAGTGTGAGTGTTGACAACTGAGTAACAGCAGTTTTTCAAGAGAAGCTGTTGATGCCAGGAGCACCCAGGGCCATGAATTTCAGCTGTGACCTATAAATGACAACGTAAGTGCTGAAGTCTTTGGTACCAACAAAATTTTGTCATTGTTGCTGAATGTACAGTCAAAAGAGCAGCAAGCCAATAGATATACTTAATTTCGTTCCCCGTAATATGGGTCGAAGTGCAGTAGCAACTAACTTAAACAAAGAGAAAAAAAAAGCAAGTTAAGAGGAAGGTGCAGCTGGTACAACTCCAGTGCTTTCAAAATCACTTTGCAACAACCAAGAGTCAATAACCACACAGGCTGTTTTATAGCCACAATTACAGAAATCAGACTGGGCAGTGCTGTACTTCTGCCACTTCCCCATAGAGACTGAGACTTCTAAGTGGGGCATTAGACAAAAGGTTTAGATCTCAAATGCTGGGGAGTTGAGGAGTACAGATGTAGAGTAACCCCCAAACTATGTCTGTCCTGCCATCTGTCCTGCAAACTCACAATCCCAGGGTCAATCAGTGACAGGAAAAGGGTAAAAACCCAGCAAGACCCTGGCCAACAGCACCCCAGAACAGAAGGAACAGTCAGTGCTGCCCACAGTCAGTGTCCACATTTCCACACCATTTTGTATGCAGTCAGGGATAGCTATTCAAGCCTGTCTTAGTTTTCTCTGCCATGCAACTACTTTTCCCATAAGGAAATTCGATCCTACTGGCAATTCTCCAGATGGGTCTCTAACAATCTTTCCTCTCATGATGGGACTCCATAATCTTCTGTCAAAGTCTCAGTAACCTCTTTCTCTAGGAGTTAGTAAGGGGAATTGAAGCTTATGTACCCTTTTGGGTGTCAGTGTAGATCCTTTGATCTGGAGTGTATAAAACCATTTTTCCCCAGAGCTATTCCCATCTTTGTGTTGGTTCAAATCCCACCTCTGTGAAGTGCTGTCTCATCTTCTGTTTTTGGTCAGCTCCCATGTGTCCTGAGGACTCTTTCATACAGAGCATGACTTGCAGTCCCACATTCCTGTCTGGAGGCAGCTCCCACATCCATTCCTAGCCTTCGACTGTCAGCGCTCTGCATTAAATGCAGAAGTCAGGGTGGTCAGGTTTGATGGGCTGGCCAGTCCCTCTGCTTCCCACAGGGAGAGCCTTGCTCCCTGACCATGTTGGTCAGCCTCCCACTGCCATCCACAGAAGGCAGCTTTGAATCTCAGCAGACACAGGCCATACAGCAGGGCAGCTCTCCTGGCTCGGAAAGCTCTGGAACACCCACATGTCATGCAGAGCTGTCAGGAAAATCAACTGTAACCATGGCTAAAGCTCCAAAATCCAACAGCACCGAAGGGACTCTAACCAAGAAGCAGCCAAACTGCCAGACATCAGGACAAGAGCTGCTGGGGGCTATTCCACCACACAGCAGGTGATATGGAGCAGCTGACTGGCATCCAAGATATTGAGCAACCCAGAGCTCGGGTCTTACCCAGTATGACAGTCCCTACAGTTTTAAAGGTTTCCTTATGATGAGATGATTCTCCCCCTCTGCTCTGTTTTCCTGAGACCTGGAGTACTAAAGGGGGCCTACAAGAAGGCTGGAGAGGGACTTTTGACCAGGGTGTGTAATGGCAGGACAAGGGGAGTTGCTTTTTCTTTGTTGTGAGGGTGGTGAGGCTCTTGAACGGGGTTCCCCAGGGAAGATGTGGGTGCTCCATCCCCAGAAGTGTTCAAGTCCAGGTTTGATGGGGCTTTGAGCAGTCTGGTCTAGTGGAAAGGGTCCCTGCCCATGGCAGGGGAGTTGGAACAGGTTGATCTTAAAGGCCCCTTCCAACTCAAATCATTCTGTGATTCTATGACTATCACTTCCAAAAGATCACATTTGGTGTCAATTTATTAATCTCCTCTGCTGATTCACAACAGCTCAAATAAACTGAACAACTTGTGAAGTTGAAATCACCCATGGAAAATCAGTACTCTATTTAGGTTTACCATTCAAGTTAAGTTCCCCTCTCCAATTTAAAACTTGCTAAAGTTTATGAACTTAAAACTAGTGCCTCCTGGATAACACAAATTGAACTTCTATGTGTCTGCAACCATATTTAAAATTACTGAAGCCAAAAGAATTGAGGCTTTCAGTAACAGATAAGCTAAAGCCATTGCAATAATAAGGCAGATCTGTATTATGCTGGCTGCAAACTTAAGTCACTCCTGCATGAAGACATTCTTCAAAGAGTTCTTCATCATTGACATATACCTTACAATAAGGATTTTTGTTACATTTAGGAAGAAGAAGGTAAACAAAAATCCATTTGAAATTCTATTTCTTACAATAATTTGGTAGTTCTGGTAGGGTTTAATCTGCTTTTTCTAGGATAAGACCTATTCAGGAGCAGCTATCAAGGAAAGACACGCAGGACATAGGCAGTATTACACTAAAACACATTTGCCTTAACTTTTACAACAAGACAGCAAAACTATATACTTCCACAGATTTTACTAGATTTTTTTCCCTGAAAATTTAGTTTTAAATCTATTTAATACCAGTTCTTTGTATAAGTCTATATTTGTTCTTAGTGTCAATAAAACATCTGCACATTTGATCCTGAACACAAGCACTGTTTCAGCCAGTCACATCTGATCTGTGCTTGTGTGTGCACATGCACAGCACCCAGGCTGAGCATGTTTGCTCTTTAGCCCCAAAGCATCTTTGTTCCACTGCAGATTGGAGAACAGGATCAACACAAACCAAATGTGCTGTGAAAGGTTCTCCAGGAAAACAAGGGGACAAGTGAACATAGGGGCTGTGGATCACGTCTAAACCCCTACTGAGGTGGGCAGTTTGATTTCCAGAGATTCTTGACATCTGTGGCCCTTCTTAAAAGGAAAAAAAAAAAAAAAAAGGTGGGAGAAGAACAGAAGAACAAATGCAGATGTGGATATTTATGTTTCTTATTTCAATCCTGCTACCAGTCTGGCACACTCCAGGCTGACTTACTCCTTTTTTATGGGAATAAGTTTTCTGTGTCCTGTGATCCAGAATCCAGCCACAGTTCAGGTCAGAGCTGACAGCAGCTGAGGAAGTTTGTATCGGAGGCATTGGAAGAAAGAAGCTGTCAAAGCAGCCTCGTGAAAACTAACAACAGAGAAGAACAGCAAGATGGAAAACATAAATGTCTGGCTTTTTACCTTCCAAAACAATGTAGAGATGAGATATCACACCAGTGAGGCATATCCATGCACTGACAGATCGGTATTGCCGAACAGCAACTGCCAATGCTTTCTGCTGGCAACAGGAGAGGATTAGGCACCCCCTCACCTTCCATTTTGCAGGAGAAGCTGGGGATGTACACACATGCATTCAGTCACCTGCTTCAGCCCTGTGTGGTTTCCTCTGGAACACTAAGTTAGTCTTGTAAACAAGAAATGGCATTGCAATGTGGATTTAAGAACACTAATAACCCAAATTTGCACTTTAACTGCGAGCCCATGCTTCTGTAGATTTAAGCCTTGAAACTAGGACAATTGTTGTGATGAGGGTAGAATAAGCCCCAATCTCTTATGGTAAAATGCTTAGAGCAGTAAATATTTACTATTAAGCCAGCCAGCATCCATTTCCTCTAATTAAAACATTTTTATCCTGGTGCTGTTTCATCCCTTACCACCAAACGAAAAACGTATTTAAGTCAGCACTGCTCCTGAAAGTGATCCCATTGAGCTGGAAGAATACAACTTTCCTGGACTGTAAAATCAATCAGAGATCATCTCCTGAGGGGCAGCTGATGATACAAGCCCCATAGTGTGCCAGGGAGCAGTGAAGTTCCTTGGATAAGGACTGAAGTACCTACATGGGAGGAAAATGAAAGCAGGTCCATTTATTCTCAAATTTACCACTTGGCTTCTAAGCTCAAAGCTCCAGCAGGATTTTTTTGCCCCTAGCTTTAAAATTGTTGCAGCTATAAAATATGTTCTTGGGGTTGGAATTGAACATATTAAACTTCTTCATATAGCTCAGGAGCTTAGAGCCTATCCTTGCACCTCTTCATGAATGAAGCCCTGCCAAGTCAGTAATTACAAGCAGGACACAGAGACATGGTGTTTTTTACAATTTCTTTTGATTGCTCATGTCCTACCTAATGCCTGCAGTGATGAAGAGCACCCTTAGCTGGCTGTATTACTCCACCAGACACCACCACATTATATAATGGAAAGCAAAAATAATACAATTTAAATACAGGATATTGCATAAGGAACAGCTAATGCTGCACGCCTCTGAATTTATGGGGCCTGATTTCCTGTAGCTTCCTCTGCTGTGGAGTTTACAGTGTTTACTAATGCAGCTCGGGCACACTGCAGCCTTCCTCTCTATGGGCACCAATTCTTTTCCAGCAGCTGCCTTTTGCCAAGGAAATTGCATAATGGCAGTTCTGCAGCTTTGACAAAGGTGACTGAGGTTAGTCACACAGCTAAAACATCATTTTTGGAAGAGAAAAAGTAAACCAAACTCATTGACTCAGGAAATGAGTGTGCTGATGTAATTTTTGTGTCCCCCCAAAAGCATTTATGTAGTTATTGTACCACTTTAAGTGGTATTTCCCAGCTACTTCTAAAAAAAAAAAAAAAAGGAGGAAATTCCCATAGAAGTTGAAAATAATTTTTCTGTAACTTCATCTGTTCATTTCATTGCAGCTAGGATTTCTCCTCTGATTTCTGCCCTATGTTGTACAAACTGAAGATGAAGGACACTTGTAACTTGCCCTCCAACTCACACTGCATGGTTTGTAAGGAGTTAACCAGATCATGGCCACCAAGAAGTGACTGAGCAAAAATATTTGAAAGTCAAGTGACCAAGCACATCAAAAGCACCCACCAAAAAGAAACTGAAGAAAACAAAGCTACTTAATATTTGGGAAGAGTTATATGACATGGACAAAAGACATGCAAAAGTGAAATACTTCAACAACAAGCTGAACAAAATGCCCTGGCTAAGGCAGGGAATGCAGGGTGAAGAGACAAAAATCATGGAGCCAGGGACTAGGAGGGAATGAGAAATGCTTTGTATATGGAGCTGGAGGAGAAGTCACCAACACTGGGACTGGCCCCAGCTGACCAGAACTTAAATTGTGCATTAACCAGCATAGATCCTTCTTCTCCCTTCTGCCTTCCATGAAATGTGCCTGCTATTTGCTTGAAAGGCTTTTTTTAAACCTCATTTTAAGAACTCAGGGTGGAGTTCCTACTTTCCCACCATGTTTATCATGCCAATGTAATTTTTACAGTAGATTCTAAGTGCTGGTACAATACACAGCAGTGAGCTACAAGGGATATGGGTCACATGAGGGAAATAGCAGACAAAAATCATTCTACCTGCCAGACTTCTGGCTAAATTAAGGTACTTTTAAGAGCTCAGGGAACATGGGAGTACAAAGGAGAAGATATAACTGGGATGCAAAGCTGAGTTTGGGGCAGTCAATAGAACAGTTGTCCAGTCACATAGAGAAAACTCAGGAGGAGTTAAGCAGCAATGTAGACCATGAATGAAAAATCTGTGGCAGCCCAGTGCCATGCTAGCACAACACCACAGAGAGGCACATTGAAAGATGAGGTTGGGAGCCTTCAGTGCATTTGTTTACATTATTTAAAATCACATTTATCCTCAAAACATATAGCCCCCTGTAGATATAACAAAATTAAATTTCTTCCCCAATGCATTGAAGTGTTACTTGTTACAAAAATCTAAACGGTTTACTTTTGATTCTACAGTTCATGTCATCCACTGCAAAATCTGTGTGATTTGAACAATTTTTTTCTTCACAGTACAGGAAAAAAAAAGAGATAAAACCTAGCCAAATGCCTATCATGAAAACACAATTTTATTCCAAATTTAAACCTGTAAGTAAACTTAAATTTTCACTCGTGAATGAAGAAAGTTTAAGCATACTGTAAAGGCCAAATGTATTTCCATTTTGTTTCTCCAGAAACCAACAACTGGTATGAGAGGACTGGCACAGACCTAATATACTAAAGAAACCCCACCTCTGAAACAGAGAAATATAAAACCTAGAAAAATTATTATTTCCCAGGTCAACACTTTTTATCTTGCTTGGGAAACAAAGCAGATGATGACTTTTATATCACAGTTTGTTTGCTTGCACAGTGTAGCACAAGGCAAAGAAAAGGAGAATTTGCAACGAATCAACAGAAACCTTCTGGCAATACTTCAACTGGTCCAACATCTTTTAAAATGTGTCTTCCAAAACCAAAATGAGCCATGTTCGATTCATTCCCTTATGAAGGAGTGACATGTTCTGTATTTTGAAGAAGACAAAGACTTACATGGAAAATGTAGGTGACAAAGATGTGTCAGTGAGTTATGCAAGTTATCTGAAACAAGGGCCAAAATTCCTTTTACTGAATCATCAGACACTCTGCATAACGCTTAGCTTACTATAACCCTGTTCATATATACATCTCCCAGCCTTGCACAAAGGAGAAAGTAAGAGCTATTTTAGATGTAATTTAGGAAGCTTAAAAACCAGCCAGTCACAGTGAAATTTATTAGCATCTTTTCTACGCCTCACTTCAACTGCCACTTTATTGAAAAGTGTTATTCTAGTAAAATCCTTAAAAGGAATGTCTCCAGGCTTTCAATGACTACAAAGGACACTTGTAAAGTTAGCTGTTCTCATTAGTATACAGGGGCTAGGGTTTGGGGAGGAGGAAGGGGGGAGGGAAAGGAGATGCAAAATCGATGCATAATTATCAGTGGCAAAAAGTTCAAGCCAAACTCGCCAGCTTTCAGAATTCCAGCTGACCCCCAACCATATATTTTTAACCATAATTAACTATTCAGGCTCCACCAGCTATGCCCAGCTTTTAGCTTGTTTCCTCCAGCTTTTTTTAGTAATTAAACTACTCATCCCAGGGTTCAAATTCAGCATCTGCACAGCAAATACCTACTTCCCTGAGCATCTAAAGGACAAATACAAGAATAACTAGTTCTTCAATTGTGGCTAGTGGTTATATTCTTTGTATCTGCTATTGAACTTTTTTTCCTGGAGAAAGAAACAAGAAAATTGCAAATAAAAATTCATTTGAAGGATAACCTACACAGTACATCATTGTATTAGAGAGTAAGAACTAATGGCAGATCTG
The DNA here is from genome assembly GCA_013400635.1 of Hypocryptadius cinnamomeus. NCBI lineage: Eukaryota > Metazoa > Chordata > Aves > Passeriformes > Zosteropidae > Hypocryptadius > Hypocryptadius cinnamomeus. The sequence goes on along the minus strand of VYZP01002533.1, from coordinate 30,550 downwards.
AATCTCCTCCAAGTTGTGCAAAATACCACGAAAGCAGCACAAGTTATGAGAAAAAGGACTTCAGATGTTAGTAATTAAGGAGGTTCTAATATGCACTGAACTACTTTTTTTTTGCATTTTACATGCTTTGATATGGAAAAACTGCATTCAACTTATAAATTAGTCAAGATAAAGCTAATAATAACATCACATACTGGTCCTAATGCAGGAGGAATTCAGTGAGACATCATAAAATGCTTCAGCATCAGTTTCTAGTAGCAGCTGTGGCAGAGAAAGAAATCTAAAATATTTTGTAGATTTAATGTATTCATGAAAGAACTAATCACACAAGTAAATGTAGCTGCTCAAATTGCTCTCTTGGACAAAGGCAAACATCTTCCATTTTCTTTCATGTGGGATTGCTACCTTCTTCAAAGGAGAAGCTTTTACCTCAAATTGAGTGGGGGTTGGGAGATTGTTAAGCTCCAGTCTGTCTGATGTGCTCAGTTCTCATCTTGAAGCTCAATGACTCCTAAAAACCCAACATAGGATTTTACAAAGGAAGCTATTCATAATAGGTATTCAAACTTAATGACCAGCATCAAATTACCTAATTTTGGTTTACAGATTTTTAAAAAAATTGATTGCTGCCTAGACGTCTTCTCTCTTTTGTAGAGTCGTTTTTTCCCCCCTCTATCCTCAGAGAAAGAAAAAAAAAAAAAAAAATCAAAACAACCTGAAGAAGTGACCAATACAAACCACGTTCCTTCCCCGGTATAAAATACCTAATTTTTGTTTCGGTATGGTTTGACTTATAAATTCCAACAGCCACATTCTCGGCTGCTCGAAGGGGCGTCTCACGGCTTACGAATGAACGCTGCTGGCAAACAAAGGGGCTCAGTTGCATCTCCGTGCATTAATAACCGGTGTCCCACTGCATCAGACTATGCGGATTGTTGTGGGGATTTTTTTTTTTTTTTGCTTGCAAAATGGAGATCTTACAACTGAAAGAAGACCAAGGGGGAACGTGCCTACACAGTTTTGTTCTCATGAACCAGAATGCATTTCCTCTTAACAATGAGACACAGACCCAAAAATAAAAACAAGACCACGTTTATTCAATACAGACAGGTTAATTAAGACAGTAAGTCCTGTAAATCAGGAACACATTTCAAACGCTCCGGTACGAAGTGCATATATTTAAAATCAACAGCTGCATCTTGTACTTGAGCCATTGAGTTTGTCGGGGAAGGGTGGATTCAGGGCTTTTCTTTTTGGTAGAAAAAACTTGTTTCGGCTACCTTATGTGAACAATGCATCTCAGGCTCCATTCACTCATTTGTTATTAAGTCCAGCTGCCTTCCAGCTTTGATATTCACATTTTTTAAAACTGCTTCATACAGTCACAACGAGAAATAATAACAATAAACGTTAAAATAACAACAAATAAACCCCCAACAAAAAAACCAAACCAGCCCGGGAGGGGAAAGGAAACACCTCCCGCCAGGGTCAGCGAGGATTATTGCAAATGGCTCCTGGGAGACGGAGCAGCTCCGCGGCAGCGGGGGACCGGCGGCGGGGGGGTCCGCGGCCCCGGCCGGGCTGCCCCGGCGGGGGGAGGAGGAGGAGGAGCTCCCGGGAAGGCAGAGGAGGGAGGGGGGCACAACAACAGCTCGGGGCGGGCGGCGTGCGGCCTCGCCGGCTGGGGCTCCACGGGGTCCGCGCC
>VYZP01002533.1:14814-27935 GCA_013400635.1 Hypocryptadius cinnamomeus | reverse complement strand
GGCGCCCGGCGGTTGCGCGCGTGCGGCTCTCCCGCAGCAGCGCGCGCCTGGAAGCGGAGCTGGCGCTTCCCGGCGGAGCGCGAGCGGCCCGCACCGGCCTCTCCGGGAGCGGCCGCGGCGGCGCGGGTCATCCCCATTGCCCAGCGTGCTCTCCCGCAAGGCTCCGTGCCGGGAGCGCGGCGCGTTCGTACCGCAGCGCCCGGCTCTGAGCGCTCGGCCAGCGCTCGGCGGTCGTCTTGGCCCGCTGTGTGCCCGCATTGGGTTGGGGTTCAGTTCCTTGACATAGGAATGCCTTAGGAGCCTTCCAGTGCATCACTAGAATTAGCACACGTGAAGCGACGCTGTGCAAGTGTTCTGTCGGGTTTCTCTCAGCCTGCGGTTTACTTCATCACCTGCATCAAGGCTCTGCCCTGTCTCTTCGTGTCCCAGTCCCATTCCTTCCCTTGCTTCTGTCACTGCATCGTTCAAGCAGGGGTATGATGAGCCTTAAAAAAGGTTTTCTGGGTGTTGGAACTCAGGGGACATAGTCCAGAACACGCTTATTCACGTGACGGGGCATGTGGTCGGTTCCGCTGGGAACAGCTTGTAAAGTGTGAGTTGCTCGTACACATAACTGCTCTCACCACCGTGCCCTTGATTAATCAGTAAGCGGCTGGCAAAGGAGAGGCCATGTCCTTTGGTCCGTTTGTCCTCATGTCCTCCTGAGCTACTTCCACTTGCTGTACGGAGCAGCAGACCCTGTGCATAAATGCACGTGTCTGTGAGCATGCTTGCTATCTGCACATGGTACTGGTCACTCCAGCCTAGGTGTCCAGGCCCATTACTATGTCCCCTGCCTGGATTTGTATCAGCTGGGCATTAATCATGTTCCCTAATTGCATATTATTTATTCATGTGCATACTTAAGGTACCAAGACTTTCTTATTTTCAGCACCTTTTTAGTAACTGTCAATTAAAACTCAGATCACGTTTTTTCTACAGATGATGAAAAGTGAGATTTTGTTGCCCCCTGCCCGCCCCCAAATATTTTTAAGAAAATACTTTCACCTTTATTCCTTTTTTTTTGCGGTATCTATTCAAAAGCAATAGAAGCAGGCCTACATAGGTGCAGTGGATGGATCTACTTCAACTCCAAGGGAGATCTATATTCAGATCACTTCCGAGTAGGTAATCTGGTATTCTATACAAGCAAAACTGCAATAAACCAGTACAGCTTTTTCCAGCCTTTTCTTCTCCCACAAAAGCAAAATAAGCTATACCAGCAAAAGCTCAGTGCTGCTTGTGATTACATCTACACCTGGGGCTTTCATGAGCCCGGGAATGATAATCGCAAATCGTGCTTCATTGCATCCCTAACCAACGGCAGTGCTAGGAAAAGCTCACAGGATCGTGCAGATCAGTGCCACGGATAGGGAGCTCAGAGCGCAGTCATTAGCAGAATCCTGATGTCCTCAGATCTTTTTAAATGCCAAGTTTTTAGTGATGACTGGTTGACAATGGACTGAGTATCTGCTGAGGGGTTTAGGACTAAGCATACTGCAAATGTTTACACTGGATGCTACTGATCAGGATTAATAGACTTACCAGCTGAACAAAATGAGATTTGTGGACATTCAGGAGAAGGGTGTTTCAGATTGTCCTCCTAGAGGAATTGGGAACCTCAGCCATTACTTAGGTACTATCTGCTCTTTTCACTGGACGATGAGAGAAAAGCTAAAATGCTGGAGAAGATAGTATATCCTGTATCTGCGGTTCTCCCTCAAAGATTTGTTTAAGTGGGAAAACTGTACCAAAGAGGGCTCAATATGAATTTACATCATAATCATATCTGTGGAATGGATCTCAGTCTGTCAGCACCCAGAGACCTTGCTGGGACTAAGCCCCAATCCATGCTAGGGGCAGATCTGAACTGTCTGCAGCCATTATTGGAAGTTCCTGGCAGAAACACTACAGCAGTTCATGAACAGGTAGCTGTTTGCTAGTGCCTCTCTGTAGAAATGAGAACCACTTCAACAAATAAAGGGGCTGTCATTGGTGTCCTGGTGTGGAGTTTGTGAGCATAAGTGACAGGGTTGGCTGCCAGGTCAGCCCCAAAGAAGCTGAGGCCTCGTCAGTTGTAACTATCAGGTCATTTGGCCAAGTCCTGAGTGAGCTATAGCTTACTCACCGTGTTCTCGTTTTAATTAGGAGAATCACAGCCTGGTTATCATACTTGGTCTTCTACCACTGGAGATGAGCTCTGCAGCACTGCCTTTACTTTAACACGTACCACAGTAATTGCAATTAAAAGAATCCCCAAAACCCCAAAGCATAGAACACCAAGGACAGGGGGAGGTTCTTTTTAAAATAAAAGTATAAAAGGAGTTGCAAAACTGTTGACAAATTCTTTCTGACCCCTGACAGTATTTTTCTGAGTGGAAATTTGATAATGACCTTGATAATGACCATTGATGCTATTTTTTTTTTTTCCCCAGATGCATTTCTTTGTGTGGTCTGCTGGGATTGCCAAAATTCTCACGGCTACTTGTCATCTAAGTCATTCTATTAGCAAGACATTACAGTTGAGAATGGTCATTGGTCCCTTTTTATGATTATTATTCACTTGCACTCTCACTTTATCTGTTCAAATGTTTAGAAAACAGTCTTTAAGATACTTTTAGTAATACTTATCTTTCAGATATTCCTAGCAGAGGACAAAATCTGAGTTTCATAAATAAGTACTAATTATATTAATTATGTGTCCATCTATAAAAATTTGACATAATTTTATTGTGTTTCCTGAGGATACATTTTAATTTCAGAATATAAAGGTCAATTTCTATATTTTACCTTTTGTACTGATCCTGACAACATGGACAACTGGATGTGGATTCAGAGCTTTAAACCTGTTAAAGATGAAGAAAGAAAACCCTTAAATCCTTTGAAGTCTGCATTCCAGTGTAATCTCAGTCCTTTGACTACATGTTCAGGATCATGCACATGTTCTAATCTGTTATGGAGACCCTGTAACCCAGTCAATGTGAAAATTATAAATAATAGTTCGTTTATGCCGGTGTTTACATTTCAAACCCTTTTGCTGGAGCTGCCTGGTCTGTGATCTCAGACTTTGGCATGTGTAGAAATGAATCAGGTTGATAAATTCATGATAGACTATGTAGTGTTGCATCACAGTGTTAAAGTATTTATAGTGTTGTTTACAAAACAGTCAGACAGCTTTGAACTGGGTGAACCCAGTGACTAGGAGGTCCTTTCCAGTCCTTTCTTTCTCCAGGCGTTTCTCACATCCTTTATTTTCTACAGAAACTTCTGTAATATTTGTTAAATATGCAGAGCTTCTCTTCATAACAGTAATGTCAATGAAGGGTGCTTGTGCAAAGTAAATTATTTTCCTGTTTATAGTTCAAATGCAGAATGCAGAGAGGCCAGAACACCATCCAAATAAGACAAGTTTAGATTCCCCAATAATTGTTTTGTAATCTGCATTTATAATAGATTTCCAAGAACAAAAGACATTCCTTTAGAAACAACTGAGGTTGCTAAGTGACACAAATGTATTTACTGTGTCATAACTTGCAAAAACCAAGCACATTAAAACAAGAGCAGCAGTGTCATGAATCTCACCTTGACTCCCAGGGTAAATATAACCCTCTTGGCCAACAGCTTTGCATGGTTTGGGATGCCCGGTCTGAGACCTTAATGGAAACAGGAAATGTTAGTTGCTTTAGAAAATACAGACTTTCACTCTTAAGGAACTGAAATATGCATACTTAGTCCCAATGGATGTTTGGGATTTGTTTCTTTCATGTATTGTTTCTGTTTGTCCTCATTCAATTACCTAAGAATTTGCATGTAGGGATACTGCTTCCTAACAAGGCTGGAAACTACAGTCAGTTGTGAGGCTGAGCTACTTCTTTTTGTTGAAGTGATCACTGTTTCTTATATCTTTTAGACACGAAAAACCCTCTCCAGTCTTTTGGGGACAGCAAAAAGCTGGCACCTTCTTTTGTCATCTCACCTTCTTCTCGTGTCTGACACAGCAAACTGCTGTATTTCAGCTTGTCCAAGCAGTCAGAACGCAGGGCCCCTTTGGAGGGACCACAGTGATATTCCTGTGGCCTGATAAGCTGATGCTTCTCTTTCCCTAAGCTGCAAAATCTCTTTTTCCTCCTCTGATACACACAAGATGCAGTCGATGCCCTGTGCCTGCAGCAAGTGTGCAGAAGTGGACAGTGCAGGAATTGCTTCTGAGGGGTGCATTGAGCTACCTGTTCATTAGGAGCTGCCAGGTTGCCTTGCACAACAGCCTCTGCTAGTTTAGGAATGAGACAGGAGGCGTGGGAAAGGAGCCTACAGACGTCTCAGGGATGCACTAAACTACAGGGCAACGAAGTCTTTGTTTGTTTATTCAAATAATTGACTCACTTCCAGCTTTCCTAATAACTGGAATACATTTTAATGGTAACCTGTATTATAAGTAATGAGCCAGTGTGATCATTTGTGTGGACTCTCATAAGTTTTCCGTATAGGCAATTCCTGAGAATAATTTCCATTTGTTCAGTCTTTTAAAATATTGAAATATAAAAAGCAGAGATTAAAACAATGTATTGAACCACTCCTAAAATGTCATTAAATGGACTTTAGGAACATCTCTTAAAAAATACCAGATTCAAGAGAAAAGCCCTTTCATCTTTTCTCAAAATACCCTGCACATTTCTGTATATCCTGGCAAAATCCCTGTGCTTGTTTCTGTACCTTCAATTGGTAATTGTTTGTTAACCAGACATGTCTCTTGACAGTTCTGTTAAAACAAGCCTCTCTACAGTGAATACTGAAAAGCCACGATCAATAAACTAGTATATAATGATTACAAGTAATGTGTCTCACTCAGCATGTAGGGCAAAAAAGAAAAAAAAAAAAACGACTCCTGCCTAATTATATTTGAAGTAGACTTGTCTAAAATTAAGGGAGCACTTGTCCCACAAGGACTGCAGCCAATTCCACTGAATCAATGGAACCTGGGCAGGACTGCCAGCTTTCCTCATTGAAATTCCTCCTTCAAGCATACTTTTGGCCTTAGGCCATTAAAAAAGATGACTGTTACTTAAAAAGAAAAATGAAGACCAGGCACCACCTGAGATCTGACAGCTCCTTCTTGTTTTGGGTCTAAACTGTGCTGTTAGTGCAGCTTAGGCCCTGGATTTGCTCCTCACAGAAGCATGATCAACCTTCAGGTAAGAAACTTCTCGGGCAGGTGCAGTGGTTATAGATGTGGTCACATTTCCTTCTTTTGCTCCCTGACCCTCCCTGAGCACAGCTCACTTTTTTTTTTTTTTTTTTGGGGGTATTACTCATCTCAGTGTGAATTCCTCAGTTCTCCTTCTTAATCTAATCCTGCAGAGCACTGTGATGTTCACTTGTGGTACTCAGTATGATATTTAATCTCTGCCATTTTTCCCTGTGAGAGAGATTAGTAAAAGATTTTAAAACCAACAAACTTCATTTTTCTCAAGACTTATTAGCCCTCTATAGCAAGACAGATAGATCTAGCTTCTTGAAACACCTTTCCTTCTTCTCTTTAAAAATATTATGTCCATGACAGCCTGATTCCACTGCACATGCTTCTTTCTGTCTTACCTAAAATAGTCCATTTGATCTGTTTACAGTCCTTTTTTTCTTTTTTTTTTTTCTTTCTCCAGTGACTTCTAAGTATCCAAAGACATTTCATAGAATTGTGTAATGGTTTGGGTTGGAATAGACCTTAAAGATCATCTAGCTCCAACCCACCTTCCACTAGATCTGGTTGCTCAGAGTTCCATGCAACCTGGCCTTGAACACTTCCAGGGATGGGGCATCCACAACTTCTGTGGGTGACCTGTGCCAGTGCCTCACCACCCTCACAGTAAAGAATTTCTGCCTAGTATCCAATCTAAACCTGCTCTCTTTCAGGTTAAAGCCATTCCCCCTTGTCCTGTCACTATATCCTGATCAAATGTCCCTCTCCAGCCTTCTTTTAGGCCCCTTGAGGTACTGGAAGGCAGCTCTCTCAGCCTGTCCTCACAGGAGAGGTACTCCAGCCCTCCAGCCATGTTTATGACCCACCTCTGGACTCACTTCAACAGGTCTACATCTTTCTTGTGTTGGGGGACCCAGAGCTGGATGCTGTACTCTAGGTGGGATCTCACAACATTGGAGTAGAGGGGCAGAATCACCTTCCTCGACCGGCTGGTCCAAGTGTGAAGAAGTGGCTTATTTTGAGGGGTTTGGGATTTTTGTTCTGCTATCTGTGTATTTTATCTTCCAACCATCTATTAGGTTAGCCTGATTTTTCCTTTTTAAAATTGTCTATATATTTAGACAGTGAATTTTCCAATAGCAAAGTCAACAAACAACATCCATAAATTATTACACAGTAATAATTCCCATCACATTAACAACTGTGTTTTCCTGTATATTTTTTTAGTGCTAAATTCACCCTCAATGGATGATGAAAACCAGCTCTTTATGTTGCAGACCTTTCAACATGTAATGCTCATCACGATAGATTTCATTATATCCTTGGGTGCTATTATACATGCATAATTTAGAGTAAGTATCACAGGTCATGTTACTTACCTCCTTCTGGTGTAGTTCTCAAGAGTTTTGTATAAAAAAAGTCTTTGGGTCACAACAAGAGACATGGAGAATGCTCCTGCCTCAGTCAATTTTCCTCTCTCCAGGGTCCTGCTGAACCACCACAGTTCACAGCCAGGGGCACGCACAAAAACTGGCCATGATTTTAAATTGCAGAATCATAGAATACAGGTTGGAAAGAACTGACCTCAAGGAACGTTTCATCCAACCTTTCCTGGTAAAAGCACAGTCTAGACAAGATGGCCCAGCACACTGGCAGCCACATCTCAGGAGTGTACAATATTGGGGAATCCACCACTTCCCTGCGGAGGTTGTTCCAATGGCTGATTGTTCTCATTGTGAAAAGTTTTCATTGTGTGAGTAGTTGTAACTTCCCCAGGAGTAACTTGTACCCAATACCCTTTTTTTTTCATGTGACTCCTTGTGAAAAGGGAGTGTCCATCTTTGTAGCCACCCATCAAATAGTGATCAAATAGTGGAATAGTGGAACATGGTGATAAGGTCTCCCCTAAGCCTTCTTTTCTCAAGGCTGAACAAAGTCACTTCTCTCAGCCTTTGCCCCTGTCACAGGCTTACCAGTCATTTGATCATCTTTGTGGCTCTTCTCTGGGCCTTCTCCAGCCTGTCCACATCTCTTCTGCACAGCAGGGACCAAAACTGAGCACAGTATTCCAGTGTGGCCTGATGAGCACTGAGCAGAGTGGGATAATGATTTCTGCATCTCTGCTGGTGATGCCCTTGTGGATGCAGCAGCCTGGATTTTTTGTCCCCATGGCTGGGGGCCCAGTAGTGCTGGTGCAGACAGAGGTGAAGGAAGTGTTGAGAACCTCTGCCTTTTCAGCATTGTCAGTGACAAATTCACCTCTCTTATCAGTGGGACAGTATTTTCTTTCTCTTCCACTTGTTGTTTATATATTGGAGGAATTGTTTCTTTTCATTTTGAGCAGACTCAGAAGCACACCCTTAACCTGAATTTTAATTTTCCTTTATAGGAAAGCAAGACTTGGATTTGTGGCAGTTCTGTAGTTGCAGAGGAGCAGACTGAGTTGCCCTGAAGCAGGAAAACTGGGCAGTGCAGAAGTGGTGGGGAGTAGCTCTTCCAACCATCTCAGTGAGAGCTTTGCCTTCCCACTTGGACTTGGAGGGCTGTGCTCAGATTGAGTGGAGACCTCTGGAATGAAGATTTACAGGTAAATCCTTAGGGGAGCCACCGCTTTTTTTGCATGAGCTGAATTGTTCCTGTTGGACTCCCACTGTTGTTTTAGATAAATGTGCACTTCTACCTTTGAAAACGTTCAACACTTTGGAATAATTCCCTCTCTTCTGTATAGCATCTCTTAAACTAAGAGCAGCAAATCAAAATTCCTGCCAATTCTGAAGAAAGTTTTTCTACACTTTAGAGCCAAATGTCAATAACTTTCCTGTTTCACTCTGTGTTTCCTCTTCCCCACACTGCCTGCTACAAGACAACTATGACTGGACATTTGATTCCTGTGTTACATCCTTTTTGCTGAAAGGTATGACTGTATTTCAAAGGAGTGAGTCATGACATTTAAAGTGGGTTTTCTGGTCAGGAAAATTACAACTAGCTCCCATCTCCCCCATACTCCCTGAGCACTGACTGCATTTTGGGGGGATTTGGAAGTGTTCTATGCCCTCTTGCAATAGCTTCCTCAAGCCTCTTGCTAGTTTATGAAGGGGCATTTGCAGCCTCTGCCCCTGGAGCATGTCTTTATACCTTCCCTTCTGTGCCTCCTGCAGATGTCACAATGCCACATGTTTTGTAAAAATATTGTTTTAAGCTTTCTGAACCTGCATGCCCCCTGCCATGCCCGCGTTGCAGCCCTCATCGTTGTGCTGGAGAGGTGTGTTGTGCCACACTGGGAGCCACTGAGCTGCTCTTTAGAAATGTATCTTTTTCAGGACTCTAAAAATACTGGATCAGCAGAAATGAACAGTGCAGGGGTAGAGGAGGGCAGGACTGAGGAATGATGTTGAAATGGGAACACTGAAAGTAGGTTTTACCCTTAAAAAACTTCAACCATAAACCCATGCCCCAGGATTTCTGCCAGCCTTAAAGGTCCCTAGCAGTACCACAAGCTGGTGGTGCTATTCATTCTGAGGCAGGCATGAGCAGGAGGCCTCTGGCAATAAGGAAGGAGGAATGGAAAGGCACTGGAAGAGTAATATCATTCAAGTGGTGGAAAAATGTCCTCATAGTACAGAGTAGCTGACAAGACAAACACTTCAGTATCAGCCTTTACCCTCCTGTTAAACTGGCTGCCTCACATCAAAAGTAACCACAGGCTTGAGTTTCATATTTTTTGTATAGAAAGGATTCCAGTTATACCTGGAATAACTTACAACTCAGGTTAACTTTGCAGTGAAATTGAGTTCAAAGAGCTTATAAACAGAATTCTTGACTGCAAGATTGATTTCAAACTGTATAAAGCAGTTCTATTGGCACTATGCTATTTTAGCAAGGACGACAAGACCCCTAAGGCCAACATTTCTAAGGCAATTTGTCCAAGAAAGAAACCTCTTTTCAGTTAATGAACCACTTTATAAAGAACTTAATATTGTTGGCTTTCACTATAAGTTTCCTGTAAAATACATCTTCAGCTAGGAAGTCATCCCTTAGATTAACTACCATTGGCATTGTGAGTTCATATATTTTAGAATTTCCCTCCTTTACTGTTTCCACAAATTTACCTTCACGATCCATTTCCAAATGGTCCCTACTTAAAGTTTGTGTTTCTTACTGAATGTCAAGCTGCAGTAGGAAAACTCCACCGCATTTACCAAAATTCGTTGGTGTTGCAGCCTGGTGGGTTTTGTTACTTTCCTTTAACGTTCATTTGAATAAGATAGTAAATTGGGCAAAACAGTACTAAAACCAGAAGTTGCAACATGGTTTGTGAGGACACAAAACTTATAAATGAGCAACAAAGCTAGGAACCAGGGAAACTAGATATCTGTCTACATGCTTGAGTCTACCTTTCTTCTACTTCAAAATCACACCTGACTTGAAAGACACTCACACAGCAATAAAACATTTTTTAAAAATATCAAAACAGTAAATAACCATGGCAGTTCCAGCTTAGTGATTACTTTCTTCCTCATGGCTTTCCTACTCTTTATCTCTATCAGCACTGGGCATTGCAGTCTGCTACAGCAAATTGTGGTACATCAGAGTAGGAATTGCACTGCAGAAAATAAAATGTTAATGATGATGATTAAAGTTTTCCTGGGATTCCCATATGCACTCATTATCACTGCTGCCATCATTCACTCTGCTGTGCTCATTGAAGGCTCTGCAACGGATGTAGGTAGGACATACTGAAACTGAAATAATTTCTTGAAAATAATGTGAATCTAAATTCATCTTTCTTCACAAAATAATTCTGAAAGAACTGTGCAGTCCTGAAATCCCAAAAGAAAACCTCTTCTGAGATACCAAAAGAGGAAGTTGGTTGCATTGCTCAATAAGAAACCCCTTGAAAATGACGAGCTGAAGGGAGTGACCACATGAATATTTCCTGTGCTGAGGTATCCCAGCTTTCTCAGGGGTGTTGTAAGGTGACTTGTGTAACTTGTGGGTAGTCTGGATGGCACCTCATCGTGGAGATGGCATTTGATAATGACCAAACCTGACTAAGCCAACATAATGCCAAGCTGCCTTTGAAAGCCCTTCCCCATCTGCTTGCCTCTCTGGGTTTCTAACACATCCCTTGTGCTGTCTCTGGTGCTCTTTGGAGCCACAGGCAGTCAGATCAGAGGGTCCAGACAGCAGAAAACTAGGCTGCAAAAAAGCATTGAGTTATAGATCAGTTTAGCTTTCTGCTCTGGATTGTTTATGGTTTGATGTACATCCCTAGCAAAGAGATACAGAAAGCCTGGCTGGCAGGCAGGAGAGGGAGTGGGACTTCTTTCAGCTACTAAGTCTGGTTTAACTGAATCATAAACCTGCAGGAGAAGTCTCCTCAATACGCTGACACTGGTAGTGGAGCTCTTTCAAACAGTGCCTGCCATGCTCCAGGCCCAGCTGACTGCTTTGCCTTTGTGCTGAAATTCATCACCTCTCCAGGTGGGTCTGTGAAATCAATTTCTGTGCAGCTAGACTATAAACTGGGCTGTGGCTCAAGGTACATAACTTCTGATGCAACAGCAGAAGTGATGAGCTGTGGTGTGACACCAGGAGTGAGTAGCTGCAGGTCTTAGGCAAGAATTTTACCCACGTGGTTGCTGGAGCCAGTCTCTCATGAAACTGCGTTTGGAGTGGTCTCAATGGCTCATGTTCCTTGAACTCATCAGCACCTGCAACTCCTCTGTGCTTTTTAATTAAAGAAGATGCTCTGTATGCAGCTACACTAGTGGATTCGGTGTTTTTCCCAGAAAACAATCTGTTGAGGGAACAAATTGACACATAGCAATTGTAGCATGGATTGTGGGTCTTGTACAGGACACGATGGTCATCCATAATTCAGTGTTGCAGCATAGACAGGCATGGCAGAGAGGACACTACTTCAACAGCAGTGCAGTTACTGGGGCTTACTGATGTCACAGATCTTTGCAGAATGGAGCCATGCAGATCTGCTCAATGTATACTCACTAGCTGACATTACAGATCTTCAAAATCCATTGCTTTTACCATGATTTAGGAATAAAAAGAAATCAAATTTCTTTAATGCTAGCAACAATAGGCTATGTTGGGGATAAAAAACACCTTAATAGTGCCTATATTTAGCCTTGGTCCAAAGTGCCTGGAGGCATGGTCTTCATGGGTAGTCTCACTGTTCCACTGGGAGTTTGCAGGCAGTCAAGTCTCCAAAAAAATGTGATTCTATATGCAACCATATGACTTGCAGAAGTGGTGTCAGAGGCAAGGACCAGTCACGATAAAGATCTGTCTCTGTTGTGGCTGGTGTAAGGGATGAGTAAACTTTTTGGACTTCTCTGTCTGAGAAAACATTGTAAAATTCTTTACTTGTAATACACTTTCTTCTTGGAAAGTGTGTCAAAGTTCAAACTGATTGTCACTATGAGTGAACTCTTTCTTTTGAGTGAACTCCTTGGCTCTTTGAATTGCCCAGCACCCAATGGCCACCTTCTCTTATTACAGCCAAGACAAAATGTGTAATGGATTTTAGCAGATCCCCTCCCACCCCTGCCAATAGGTAAAGGAGGCTAATACTGCTTGTGAAAAAAAAAATCATACACATAGTTTCTCATTCTGATCACAAGGCAAAGCCAAGTATGATGGAAAGCGTTTTCCCTCTGAACTGATGTGTTGTATATATATTACAGTTTGCAGCAACAGAGATGCCATTGTAATGTAAAAATGTCAGTCATCAGGTTGAATTTGTAGCTGCAGTTATCTGATTACATAAAAAGAAATGCTGAAGAAATGTAAAACTCTCAAATATTTATTCAGCAAAAAAGCTCCACCCTGTAGACTCTTCCTTCACCATGCACATGTGCATGTTTCTTGTATACTATTTAGTGTGTACTGCTTTTTATAGCATAGTTAGTGTAATTTGTTAGCTTGATTTACTGTATTATTTCCTGAGTATGGAACAATCCTGAAGTAAGTGCCATTTTGTGGGTAGCAAAGTATTTGAGTGCAGCTCACCACCTCCACTGTGTCAGCTAGTTCTATTGCACAACTATTAATGGCATGTTCAGAAGAACTTTTACACTAATATTGAAATTCTTTTAAGACCATATTTAGCTTTGGCAAATGTTTCCCACATGTCTTTGAGTGGCAGTCCATCTTTTGATGTTTATATTTGCCATCTGGATATGTCAGCTTTGTGCAACAGAAGTATGAAATGGTGTAAGTAAATCTCAAGAAGTGGAAAGAACATTTTAAAAGGTTTACAAACAAATGTACCCATAAATAGTGTAGAAAAATGAATGCGTAATGGTGTGGACATAGTCTTTTGGCAAGTCACTCTACAGTCTGACTTTTTAAAAAAATCTTATTGCTACAGATATCCCCGAAGGAATTTTAAGGAAGTTATATAAGAGAAAGAATATACATTGTAGCTTTTAGTTTGTTAATTTTATGCATGTGATCATATGTTCGGTATGATCAAGCTCACATTTCTTCCAGTGCTTCTTATAAAGAGGAAGATTTCCTGATTTTCATGGATATTCTCACACAACTTCTGTGGAAAATATTTGAACAAAGGATAAACTACATATAAAACATTAAAAAATCCTTGGTTCCTTGGACAGGCAAATGCAAGAGTTATGCATTATGCTGTTGCTGTTCATCTTTGTACTTACAAGAACTGAATGCAGGATCTGTTTTTCCTTGTACTCGGCTACAACTCAGATAAGCATCAGGAGAGATTAAATATAACCGTGCAAAGGACGTAACCTCCTGTTACGCTGCAATAGGTTTGTTTTGCCACCAGCTACTGCAGGATAACATGAAATTCAGATCTTGGCAGGTAAAACACGTCCAGTTGAACTTCATAATTTCT
>VYZP01002533.1:0-14774 GCA_013400635.1 Hypocryptadius cinnamomeus | reverse complement strand
GTATTTGAAGTCATAGCCATGTAAAGTATAATTAGATGCAAATAGTGGTTGTATACCACAGAACAATTAGAACTCAATCCCTAGAAATGTGTTAAAGTTCTTTCCAGTTATTTATGCTGTTGAGATAGGCAGGGCCATATACAGTACTCAGAAGTGATATGCATTCATCTGTGTTTATATCACCAGGAAAGGCACTGCCATCTGCCCTTAGCAATTCTTTCTCTACTCTTTGCTCTTTGTAAGATGAGCCCAGCTTCAACGTCATGTTACAATTTATTGCTAGTGATCTGCTTCGAGTTGTTTTCTGGTCACCAGTAGTTTGTTTGGATTCCCTTTTTTCTTGCGTGTTTTCTAGTGTCACTGTGGGACTTGAGCTTGTCAGACTTATTTTATACATCATTAGCTCAGCAGTGCAGGGGATAATTACTTTCTCATAAAAAAGTAATTATTTCTCAGAAGACATGTGTAAATCTTGGCTGTTGAGACAGTGCTTTTTGCAAATTTCCTTGAAAGTTGAAAACTCAGGATTTTATTCTTCTTTGCCTCACACCTCTTGCTGTCATTTAAACTCCTGCCAAAGAACATCACTGAAGCAGCAGCTCTGCACTCTGCGTCTTCCAACCTTTGAGACTGCTGCTTTGCAATCTTGATGTCCTTGTACACAAGTCTTATTTACTTTTTTTTATGTCATCCCAAGTTCATTTCCTTTAATGATCAAAAGTCCATGGCACGGTTTAGCCCTGAAAAGGACTGATACTACAGCGCTCGCTGCGTTGCTGAGTGTAACTAGGGCAGAGGCCAGCTGGGCAGCAGCCAGTGCCTGACTCCAGCATTTGAGAGCTGGGAAGCTCTAAGGTGAAACATTATTGGACACACTTGAGAACTAGAGGCTGTAAATAGAATAAAGCAAATAAAAACATTCAGAAAAATGAGAGCTGCAAAAACTGGGCTCTTTCCAAACACTTTTCCTATTTTTTTTTTACAAAGTCTTCCTTTCATTTGTAGGGTAATACAAGTTCTAGATCTTGGATCTGCCCTTTCCACAGCACATGTGCTCAATTCTTCTTCTGTCCTGTTTCTTCTTGTGATGTAGTTTTCTGGAAGGTTCTGGTACATAGTTGTTAAAGTTCATGACAAAGTGGCTGGTGGGGTCAGGACACACCAATTTTATAAGTGTATTTGGTGTGCCTCAGTGGTCATCTACCATTTGTGCACCAGGGGACTCATTTTCATAACCTGGGAGCTGCTCTGTCATTGAAACTTGTAAGAACTTGGAGCATTCTGCTCCGTGTTTCTGCTCCACGCTGCTCCGTGTTTCTCCAAAGGGAAACAATCAAAGTTTATTGTAGAATAATTTCTCCAAAGTCCTGTTCTGTTCCTGTTTTGCTGGTGTTCTAATACTACAGCAGTGTCTGCTGTTAATAGGGAACTCAGGCTCACAGGGAAACAGGTACATTGTGGCAACAGCAAAGCTGTCAACCATCACTCCACAATCCAAACTCTTTAACACCCAGGTGGGCCCACATATGTGCTGATATTGGTTAGCACATAACTTTATTAACCAAGCTGTCAGCCTGACTCAAAGCCTTTTCCATTCAATTTTTATATCCTCTTAATTGCACAACTTCGTTTTTCCACAGTGAGCTCTGCCCATCATTATCAAGAGCAGCACTTCCCGGAGTAATCTGGAAGAAACTCTGTGATTCCTTTGCCTTCCATTTATAACATTTTATTTTAATTAAAGCTTGATTTTTTTTTTTCAATATCCCTGCACTGTAGCAATATCATTGAAGGAATGTGTGTTCTACTCAGGTAAGGGAGAATTGTTCCTCTTATCATTTATTTGTGAAATTCCAATAGTGTTTGCTTTATTGGTAATGGCTGCACCAATTACCTCCCAGGGGAGGCTGCAGATTTAATAAATCTTACATCCCTTGGCCTAATTATCTTCTGTCTCGGTTTCTTTTTAGCCATTCATCCTTGTGCAAGGTGTATATCCACTTTTAGGAGGAGTATATATTTGGGATTCAGAAGCATTTTACCTTCATCCACAAAAACCTACAGTGACCCAAAGTCATGCCAGCAATACTGCACTTCTGGCCAAAGCTGTCTTTTGGTGTGACCCACTTGCAGGGGCGACTGGCATAGCTGTAGTGTAGAACTACACAACCCTTCCAGATGTACACCAGCCCTGCAGGAATAGACAAGTCATGATGGAGAATCGAAATCCTTACCAGTGGAGACCAAGCTGGTAAGACCTAGAGCAACACTTGCACGAGCACTTCAGAGAAGTTTACGCCCTTAGGTCCCCATAAAGGACTTCTGTGGTTGAGATTTCGAAGGGGACAGAGAGTCCCTTGGTGGAATTGTGTGGGAGTGAGCATACATCACAGCCAGTGGGTTCCTACTGTGATTTTTCTGTGATGGAAACAGGTCTCAGACCACGACTCCATGGAAGGAATCATCAAGGCACTGATAACTGTAGGTATTTGCATCTCTGACATTTGTCTCTGCCCCTGCCAGTGCTGCTGCAGGCTGGCTCTTTGGTCTACCAGCTTAAAAAAGTAATTCTGGGGGTTAATAATGTGCTGACTATTCAAACCTGGACCAGTTTTTCAATCACTCCCACAAAGAGCTGAGTTGGCTTCCCGATGGAGTGTTGCTTTGTGATTTGGGGGCTGGAGACTTGTGATCAAGATGGATAGAGAAGGATAGAGAGGGGCTCTGTGGTCTTGCAACCCATCTTCTTGGTGGTTATGTTCCAGATATGGAAACATATTCTGACTGAAGCAGATTTACTGGGGTGCTCAAGAGGGAATGACTGTTCTGCAGTCTGTGTCTAAGGGTGAGTTACCATATAACATGCACAGGAACTATAAAATGAAATATCCAAATGTATGACTGCCTCTGTTCATACTTAAAAACACACTTTAAAATATTACTTCAGGAGAGGCTGCAAGAAAGAAGCCAGAGCAATAGGAAAAACTGGAATAATTCACAACTGTCAGTTAGAAAGTGATGCAGTATGTCAAAAAAGTAGAGACTTTATGAAAGCCAACTACGCACTGCAGTCGTTTCTGCTTAGTAAAGCTTATAACTATTGCTATACGTAGAAGGATAGCAAATAATTAACATAAAACCGGTTAGTTATTACTTGGGCATGGAGCCAAAGCATGTTATGGCTGATTTACTGTAAAGGCTTATCTGCACTCGGGCTGTTCCCAGCCTTGCTCTGGTACCAGCATGGCTTCAGTTGTGGTAACAATTGCAGGAGCTCTTGTTCGACCAGGCAGGGGCACTTTTACTGCCATGTGGCCCAATCTGCTTGTGCAGCCATGTGTGCAGAGAGCAGCGTACGGGTGTATGTTTTACAGCTTCTCCTTAGAAATGGCTTTAGTATGCACACCAACAGTCAGCACATAAAAATCATTTCCATCAAGTGATTTGGGGATATAGGAAAGACAGATTTCAAGGCTTGTTATTATGCTACTGTGATGGGCTTTAAAAAGGAAACATTTTTCCTAGCATGTTATAAATATCTCATCATGCCATTACGATCACAGGCTAGGAAACCATCACGGCTATGCATGAGAAAGGCAACACGGCAGTAACATAAAATCTCTCACTCTCTTTTGTTTTCCTGGTGAATTGTTGCAAGAAGGAAAACTTGCTAATATCCAGACATTTTCTTGCCCTTTGTTAAAAATCAGAATTCTTTCTTGTTTACCATAGAAACGGAGGCTTTGTTTATGGTGTGTTCTGTGCTGTGAAGCACATGGAGATACAGGCAGTCCCTGCTTGAGCAGGCTCCTTACTCACTGATCTACTCCAAGGCTATGTACTCACAGAGGAACCTGGGCTTGGGTTTGGTGATTAACCCAACACATGTGTCTCAGAGGACTCAGGCATTTGAGAACATAAGCTTAAGTTTCTAAAAGTAAGCAAGGGGTTAAACTGTATCAGGTAGCCTGTTTATTACCACATGGCCATTTCCACTGCTGTTCTCCATAAAGTTGTGGCAGCACTTTCATTTTAAACATTGTTTTCATTAGTTTATATAATGCAGCTGTAAATATTTTTTCAGGCTCAAACTTGGAATTTAAAGGGAGAAAGTAGGAAAAAAACACACCCCTGATTACTCTGCTTTTGAATGATATAAAAGTGAAACTGCTGGGAGTATTGCATGGGATGGGTATGTCCATGCCAATAAAAGCTTTGGATTAACAAGTGCAGGATGTACAAAGCCATCTCTGCAGATGTCCTCTATGAGGCAGATGTCCTGGAAAAGGCCAGGGAATGAGCCTGTGCGTTGAATCTTGAACTAGAATGGAAGAGCTCAATAAACAAAATAGCAGTATAGTAATGCTGAAGGAATATAATTAGTCACCACATTCTTGACTTGTGCTCTCTGGTATTTCCATTGTAAACATGGGTTGTTTTCATCAAGCCTAAGAACAACCGTGGATACAACTGTGTGTCCTTGTGTAAGTGGCAAGCATCAAGGATCTGATCACTGAGGTTGGCATCATACAAGACAACTAAACCATCTAACAGCCCTGTAGGAACTTAGCCTCTTTTTTACCCAGCCTGCCTAGTTTCTGCCAGGTTAGTGAGCTCAATTACTCTGGTGAAGCCTCCAAATGCTAGAGCCAACACAAGTGAAATGGCTCAAGCAAAGACCCTCTTGACAGCACCTACTGATGTAGCTCAGTCTCTTCGCATCACCAACCTGAGAGCATCTTCCAAGGGGGGCATTTTGTTGGTAGCAGTGTTGAGCAGCTGTTTCTCCTTGCCCTGCACCCCGTGCCACCTGTGTGAGGGGCTGGCACAGCTGTTGGTGCAGCTGGGCAGTGAGCTGTGCCGGGGAACATCCCTGTGCTGGCTATTTCCTAGGGCAGTTTACTGCATGGTTACACAAACTGTCAGGCTGGTGCCACTCAGGAGGCTGCAGGGAGGCACGACTGATCAGCTGATGGTGACAGGGTAAACAGCAACGGCTAGAGCCAGTTCCAAAGCAGTAGTGAGACCAAAAGCCAAACCACAGGCTCAGGTTATTTACAGTCCTTTCCATTGGCTTCAGTGAGCAACAGTTAGTCCCCCTGTTGCAATCCCAAATCCCAGTAAGACTGAAATCAGTGGACAATCCTTTTCCCCATGATTTCAATTGATCTGTATTTAGAGTAAAAAACTTACTGAAGTTTTGATGTGATCTATGAAGGTCCCATCTGAGGGCATTTGGAGTAGGTACTAAAAGACCGTTTGAGTAGCAACCCATAGATTTTTATCCCACTTCCTGGCTCATCCACCATGGTCTCTGTTGTGACTAGGGATGATGTGAAATAATATGAAACCAAGTTCCTTCAATCTGAACCACGGGGGAAACAAAAAACCATGGCTGACAGAGGCTCCTATGCATCCAGCTCAGCTGAGAACACAGGCTGGGAAAAAAAGCACCTGATGTGTGGGACATGTCCACTGAAAGAGAGCATCCAGTCTTCTTCCTCATGCTAGACCACATGCTCTGTGATGGTGTTGTTTTAGCAGTTGTGCAGAGAAAGTCCCATGCTGGGTCCCTAAAAGCCATCATGGACTTGACCATCTGGGTAGGTCAGTACATTAATAAAAAGACTCTTGCATTAAACTGAAATGAAGAACAACTCTCCAAATCCATCAAAGGAAGTCCAACACATGGGGGTTAATACAATGGGCCCTTTAGGTGTGTGGCTCTTGTCTACAGCAGGATTACTAAACTTCATTTATTTTTGACTTGTTTTGAATCTAGGTGCCCACTATCCAGGGCAAGTATCAGAATTTTGGCCAGGAACACCCTAGGTGTGGAGATACCAAATGATAATTCCTGCATGAACCTGTGAGGGCTTGGTTCTTTAGGAGGAGGTTTCAAGCACTCCTAGAAAAAAATCAGAGGAAACAACTTGATGTCTCTGGCAGGAAGATTTGTTTTGCAGTCCCTATGTCTGAAAAATGCCTACAATTACACCTTACCTGACAGAAAAGCTCTGAGGCTTGATTAGTGTGTGCAAAGCCCATCGGTGTGTACATGGTGAAGTCTATAGCCCTGAGAAAGGAAGGAATGAGGTGGCCCAATAACTCTGCAGTGAGTCAGTAACATTAGCTAATCTATAGTACAGCTGTGCCACATGGGATACTCGCTATAAACACACTGCCTTATCACCTGTTCGTTGGGAAGGGTGAGTTGGTTCAGCTAAAATAAGAACAGGAATAAACCTGTGTGCAACAGCACTTCCATTTTACCTCCGGTTATGCTCCAGCGCTCCCTGTCCTGAGTGAAATTAACTCCCAAAGGTTTTTTCTTTCCTTGAAGTATTAATTATTTCATTGAACAAAAGGAGAGAGGATGAAAATAACCAGAGAAATGGGGCTTTGTGCAGTGTTTCAGCCAAGGTTTCCAAGCTGATATACAGCAATAAATATCAGGGACCAGCTGCTTCCTTTCTTACATGAGTCCACGTGGAGATGGCGATTCCCTCCAGATCTCCCCTGGGAAACACTGGATCAGAGCATTATTTAAAAAAGAAATAAAGGATATCAGCAAACAGAGGTGAGCTTTGCATTATTCCTGTTTTCTCCTTTACAGTCCACCAAGTTCCATGGCTGTGTTCATGGGGACTGATGAAACCATCTGGCCCACGGAGGCTTTGCTTCCACTGGAGTTATGTCCTGCTTCCCACCACCCTGCAGAAAGAAGGGGACCAAACATTGAAGCACAGCACAAGGGCTCAACACATGTTGGTTCTCATGTCTGTAGGGACATGTTATGTGTCCTGTGTCACATCACTGTTGCTCATGAGTGGTGTGAGGGTAAGAGCACCTTGTCACCTCTGGAGGGTCCTCCAAGGTCCTTAGAGCTGGGTAGGTGGACGATCACAGGAGAGATGCTTAGGAAATGCATGACTCCAGACATCTTAAGGCTGCAGGCAACGAGTGCTTTATGTATTATTTTGATTATTATATGGCATTTATATTGCAGAAGTGATCAGATGTGCTAGAAATTGTACAAACTGATAGGGTAATGTGGTCTCTGTCACGAGGGAACATTTTTAAAAAATAAAAGAGATGAGTCTGGGGGAAGGTAATACTCTGTCTCACAAATATGTGCCAGGGTAATGATGAGAGTTCTTGCACATGCTCATAGATCTCACCCAGAAAAATACACTTGTAGCAGAATTGTTAATCTTGGCTTTCCTGCTGGGTAGTGTTTTGTTTAGAAATCCAGTTTTTGAATCAGAAACAGCTCATCAGAATAGAAATGAGAAGGAGGGGAAGGGCTAACCAGTAAGGGGATAAGAAAATAAGAAGATGGGAATAAGGAAGGAATAGAAAGGAAAAAGATGAGTGCAAGAGGAATAGAAAAGTTTATAATTTGAGAACATTAGCATAGGGAGATTACAGAGTACAGAGTTGGGAGAAGTGCAGTGTAAAGCAGGGACAATTGCCACTGGTAGTTTTGAAAAACAAGTAAAAATAGCCAGAATTTTAAACATGGGTAAATGGTGGCTTCATGAGCTCTAGGGTCATCAGAAAAAAACTGGTGACCACTGGGACTAAGACTTGGGCACTAGCTGAGCAAGGACAGAAGAGGATGCTGCCACCCCCTCCCACACTGCTTCCCATCAGCAGCACCCTTTTGTTAAGTCTGTTCTTAGAGTAGTTGCTCCTAAGACCACCTGTCTTGATCCAAGCAGTCTTGCACCCCAGTGCTGAGAAATGTGCAAAATACAGAGCAAATCCATTTGCAGTTGTCCTTCATTTCAGTGAAGTCCCAAACCAAATCTGGGTCTATGTTTGAGTTTTAAGAGGAACTGATGTCAGGGACAGGCATTTCTTAGGTGCAGTTTTCCTCCCTTACTAAATAGCTCTCCGAAGTAATTTTTCCCTGAGCAGTGCAAGAAAGGCAGGCCTGTCCTTCCATGAAACACCACTCCCAAATCTTAGTTTCTTCCTTGCTTCCACTAGAAATGACACACCATCCCCTCTCTGATTTTTCTCCTTTCTTTCCATTTCCTATGCACATGCACCCTTTGGTCTGTAATCAGTCCTAAGAAAGCTCTTTGTACTCAGTGATGCCTCCTGCTTGGATCACTCTGCATCCCCACTGCTACTTCAGAGGTGTCATTGCCACTGCTGCAGTGCCAACCATCCAGAAAGAATAGGAAACTGATCCAGGTGTAAAGCAATACTCTAAAACTGGGAGACTGGGAGAAGGAGAGGGAGAAGCACGGTCATTTTTAACCTGGATTGATTCCCTTGCCCACTTCATGCTGCAGCCTCACAGACACTTGCATCAGTGGAGCATTGCTATTAGCATTCCTCCACCAAAGAAATCAATGGCAACCAACTGGTGGGTGGGGGACCTGCGCTGCTGAGCATTCCTTGCCAAAAAGACAAGGGTGGCATATGGATGTGCTCTGACCTGCTCAGCCCATCCCTGCTGGCCAATGGCTTCTCCAAAATGAACCTTTCCTTCCTCCTTCCACATGGGGAGTTCACGGCAGCTGGAGTTGAAAGTTTTTAATTCCCACAGAAAACCAGGGGTGTATAAGCTCAAGGTGACATTGTTTTAGCTGAATTGTGTTGCCCATCACACAGATGAGGGTGTATTTATCTGTGCTGACTGCTCTTACAGCATTAAGTTTTGTGATATCAAGTGATGTTGGTAGGGGCCAGTTGTCAAAATCAGATGATCATATGTTAATCCCAGCTTTCTTTTTCCTTTCTTAAAGCAAGCTTGTGGCAGCAAAATAAGGGAAGCCTGACAGCATGGCACAAAGCCTGAAACATTTGAAGGCCCATAAAACACACTTCAAATGAACACATTTTATAAAATCTCATTAGTTTTTGAGGCTTGATTCATGACAGCTGAATCCTCAGGACTGGCAATATTCATATAATGTAAAAGAGCTATAAACATTAAAGAAGTAAAAATGCACAAAGCTTCTACATCAGTCACCAGCTGCAGCCAAGCTATGGCTCATTGGAATTTATTGCAGCGTCTTCAAGCGGAGCAAGTGGTGAAGTGCTGCTATTACTTCTGATTACAAATGGACTGGGTAAGAGCACTGGTGCTATAAACACCCCATTACAGAATGGGCTGCACAGTACAACACCTACTATATTAATAACATTCAATTCTTTGGATTCAAAAATAGTGCTCTTAGGAAGAAAAGCAATTGCATTCTAGTCTGACACCTAAAAGGAAATGTGGGAAGAAAATAACTGTAACTGGCACAGCTAATAATGGATTATGATGTTACCCTCCTGAGTACTGGAGGGAATTGTCCTGCACTTTAGATTGGAACTAGCTTGCTTTCTCAAACATAAATCTGTGTTAATCCTTCTAAAAGTTAAAAAAAAAAAAAAAAAAAGAAAGAAAGAAAAAAGCCCAGGTGAGCTTTTGGTTCCCATGGAACTCCTCTGTGCCATTTTGATGAAAGAAAAGGATCAGAAAGCTGCCTCTATGGTTCATCTGAAAGCACCCCTCTGACAAGGGAACCAGACACATCCCTGCTACTTACCCCACACACAGTGTCTCCACACCTGCTGACAGCAGGAAGAGGCTGGAGCTGCCTGCCCTTTGATAGGCTTTACCTAACATAATGATCCCTCAAGGCCTTTGGCAATTCAAAGATTAGAGGGCTCAGCTGAACACAGAAGCTGCACCAATTTGACTTATATCATGGCTTTGATTTGCATTCCCAGAGCCAGTTCAAGGTGTGGTTTCACAGGTTCCTAGGTCTCTGTTCCCATCCCCTTACCAGAGGTCTGTCTCTCCCAGCAGAGCTGGTGGCCACTGCCCTGGGCGCTCATCTCAGCTGGTTTTGTGCAAAAACCCCCACAAACCTTCCCACACACCTGCCTTCATCAGCCCCCCGTGGGAGGACACTGGACTTTTGCCCCGGAGGAACAGGGAGGCTTGTTTCTGCCAGCTCAGAGCAGGATGATGACGACAGCACAAGCGCTGAGTAAACACCTGAGGAGGGGACTCCTCCAACATAGCAGCAAGGGTTGTCAGACTTTGTCAGTCAGCACAGCTGCTCCACAGCCCCAGGGAGTTCAAACCCTTCCTCTCCCACACCCCAGCATTATGGCCAAGCCACATGACTGTGGGATAACAGGAGAGGAAGGGAATGCTCTCTGTCTCATCCCATGATTCTTTAACTACTGAAATTCAGGCAGGAGGAGCTAAGTGAGGCTTTAGGTCTCACTTCCCACTGATGGATCTCAAAGGGGTTTTGGAGTTAGATGGTTTTAAACCCACTGCATAGACACTGCAACAATAGCATTGAGTAGATGGCTGATGTGATGAAGGCCATCTAGCAAACAAACTACAGAGCTGGGAAAAAATGTTACCTTAGACCCTTTCCAGTAACCCACTTACTTCACAGTGCCTCCAGCTATGAACTCCTCTGGCAGAGACAGACCATAGTTAAATGCTTGCATCTCTCTCCTATCCCCTATCCAGGCATCAGGCTTTAACCAAACCTGTCCTACCCCTGCCTAGGCCCCCTTCCACCACCCAGATCATGCACAAGGGGCCTTACATGACTGCACTCACCCTCATACACCCTGAAGGAGCGGGATGGGACATATTCTTGCTTTTACACACACCAGTTTATTCATCCCAGACCAACCTTGCATCTTTGGTTAAATTGATGAGACATTACACATGGGCTACAACAAAAAACCCCATGACCTCTGGGAAATAAAATGGCTGAAGAGAGGCCTAAAGGTTTGTTTAAACCTTTGTCCTGTCATTTTTTCAGACTAAGTAGTGCACGAGCACAGCAGAAGATCCAGCCTATTTTGTAGTAAGGTAGATTTAATAAATCTGTCTCAACTCCAGTTGTACAATGAGAAGCTGTTATAATGGGAGGAAATTGGCTGAGCTCATATTCTTCCCTGAGACAAAAGTTCTGGGCACAGCTAGATGAGAAAATAGCTACAGCTTTTTCTAAAGAGCCAGTGAAATAAAATCACTGGAGGAAGTACTCCAAAACCCTTCAATACAGCAAACTATGAAGGCAAGCAGTACAAGCAAAGATTACATCATTGCCAGAAACAACCAAATGGCCCCATCAAGGTAATTACCAAGTATGAGGCAAACAAATGGATCAGGATATGGGTAAATATTGCTAAACCAGAATACTGAACATGTTATCCTGGAGAACAGAACGGGAGCATTTCAAGGCATATGTTAATTCATCAGCTCTCACCATTATTCTTGATCAGAAGTGCTTCTGTTTCCATAGTGCCTTGGGAAGCTGTGAACATCAAAGCCCAGACATACACACACACATCCAGGTCCACCAGCTCTACCAGGCAGGTATGAATCTCCAGCAAGCAGATGATAACAAATAGCAGGAAGCCCATGAAAATACATCTTAAGCCAGCTCTGGGAACAGGAATCAAAGCCACAGTTTAAGTTACTTTGATTCAGCCCCTGTGTAGAGACTAGAAACTGAAAATCAAAGTGGGGCTTGGTACCTTTTTAAAGGAGCCAATTCACCACAGCCTAAATGAAAAGAGTTACTAGCTCCCACAGAAGTGCAGGAACAATTCTTAGCTGAGATGTGAGAAGCTCTTTTCTCTTCTCAGAGCTGCTTACACAAAGAAGTTTACTTTGAAATATGTGGTGCCTCAATGTAATTGCTTCACATAAACCAGTATGCAGGAGCAACCTCCAAATGAACACAGGGCTTCTTCTCCAGTCATTGTTTCGGCTTGGAGAAAAAGAGTGAGGATGCTTCAGCTGGACACCAGGATACCTGGTGGAGTTGCTAGGTGTGGGATAGCTCCAGTGGCACCCAGTGGGGCAGGTGACAGAGCATAGCCAGAAGTCACAAATTTCCACCCAGAAATTTGTGCCATCAAATCTCCGTGATTCAGCTTTTGGGTGTTATCGTTGTTCAAGCTACCAACAAATCACTGTGAAGAAACCAGCTCTCCCCAGAGTAACTGGGGGTAGGTGGCCATCACTGTGGGGACACTTGGCATACCAGTGTCAGACAGCTGCAAGTTTTCCAGACAGGCACAACTCTTCCATGTAATTTTAGCTGCCATTTTCCGAGCTTCATCTTCCTCACCCCGCAGCAGTGCCACAAGTACGAGGATGCAGAGGAGAAGCAGAAGGAGTTCAATATGGTGCTCTCCCAGTAGAAGTGCATTTCATATGTCTTCCCTCCTTGTCATGAGCTTGGGAGAGTGGAGAGGAGTATGCTGAGGGCCACCACTGGCCCACAGAGCATGCTTCAAGGTGTGAAAAGGCACTTTTCCACATGCAGCTACCTGAGAGATATTGCATCAGACTGCCTACTCAAAAGGACACAGTCATCACCATCCAGAAAGCTGTTGTCAGGGCAGCCTGTGGAAATCCCCAGGTCTTGGATTGTTAGTGTCACCTATGAGGGTCCCTAATTTCACTGGCCTGGCACAGCCCTTGCTGTTGTTATGCCTGAGCCAAGGCCTGCACTTAAATACAACCAGGTACAGGTAACTGGGTGCAGGCCTGGCCTCGATGGGGCAGACCACCCAAGAACAGGATCACTCCTGCTTACCTGGACCAGTCCCATCTTGGGCTATGCCACTGTTGGTACCTCAAGCCCCACATTTTTCCAGTACAATTTCATCTAGGAGTTGTCTGCTTTACTTCATGCCTTCTGAAAACCTCAAAGAGGTCTTAGCTTTGCAGTGTATGCAATTCACCAGATTGTCACCTGGCTCCACTGCTGGAATAAAAGAGGACTGACATCCCACTTAAGAGTGTCATTAGCACTGCCAGGGTTTCTTCTTTAGTTTCTAGAAGGTTCTGTGAGCACGCTCTATGTGTGGCTCAGTAAGGTATTGGTGGGACATCTGGACCATAGAAAAACCCATTTAATGACTGCAGGAGCAGTGACAGGCCAGCAGTGCAGTGCAGCTCCCCATCACCACAAGATGTGTGGAGACACCAGCCAGGCTCCATGAGCTGAGGGCAATCGCTCCCCTCACTGCACCAGAGAGAGAGGGACTGGCCTCAGCTGGAGACCAGGGTTTAGATGTTCTAAGGCTGGCTTAGCAGCCTGTGTTCATCCATCAGAGTGGCAATTTCCAGAGCATGTGTCAGACAGCCCTCCTACACTGATGCTGAGAGCAACACCTTGGATACAGCCTGACATAATACTGGGAATATTTGTCAGGATTTATGGTACGCAGTATCACTAATACAGTGACATGACCTGATGAGCTGTGTGAGACATCTCCTTTGCTATGATGTGCAAGTTCTGCATGCTTGGCAAGCTTTTATTAATTTTAAATAAAATGGGGGATGTCAATTAACTGTGGGAAATATGTCAGCCTTTGTTAATGCACTTTGTACTCCTTTATTAATTTTTCATACTGCCATGGATGCAAGTCTGCTTGGGGAAATACCAGTTGTACACAGTGCATTTCCCTGCAGGGTCCTGTGTTGGGAGGAGGGAGTGGAGAACAGGGGGAGGCTTTCTGTTATTGCTCAGTAAGATTTTCAAAGTGCCTGAGTACACTCAGTGTATAAAACTGTGCAGCTTGTACATAATCAGTTTGAGTGCCTGAGTGCTGCCCTGTGGGGCCTCTCTCCCTGCCTGCAGCATCATTCCAAAATCTTAGGATCTTTTCTAGGTCATGATCAATTTCATATATTGGATTACATGTTGGATAATGCTGGTGCATTAAAAAAAAAGTAAAATTCAGCTTTAAAATTGCAAATATTAGACAAAAGTTTTTTCTCCCTGGAAAGTGCAGTGCTTTAATGCTGTGCAAACAGAGTAAAGGCAAGGGGCTTAATAAAGGACAAGGGAGATTCTGGTGTACAGAACTGAGTGCTCTTGGCATGCTGTGGAGAGCCTTCCAGTGTGTGTGACCAGCTTTCTTTTCCAGGAATCTTGGGAACATATGACATGGTGTGATGTGGCTCTGTAATCTGCTCACAACATCAAAGGTGGGTCCACCTCCATGAACAGTTTTTGCACTGGTTCTTTGACAAGGAAGAGATCTGCCTTGCATTCCCTGGACTCTGCTCCTTCCAGAGCATCACACCCCTGTCCTGCACATTTCCACATTTCTCGGGGCTCAGATAAGGTCACCAAATGTTTCTTTCTTTGTTTTTCCCTTTCTTCACTCTCAGGTCCTCTCAGGCCCAGATCTTGAGATCTGTGATCTCAAGGAGTGTGAGCCAGGAAAGGAGCAAAGTCAAACCCCTGAATTTTGCAAGAGTGAACTTCCAGCTCTTTAAGGAGTTGGTGAATAAGATTCACTGGGAAACTGTCCTTAAGGACAGAGGTTATGACCAGTGCTGGCAGCTCTTGAAGGCCCCTTTTCTTAGAGTGCCAGAGTGCTCTTCCAGTGTGTAGGAAATCAAGCAAGGCAGGCCAGAAACTGACATGGATTTGCTCCTCAGACTGAGGAATAAGAAAGAAATGCATTGCCAGTGGAAGCAGAGACAGGTGACCTGGGGAGAGTACAGGGACACAGTTCATATGGCTAGGAATGGGGTCAGGGCAGCCAAGGGAAAGCTGGAACAGGGCTTGGCAAGAGATGCAAGGAATTACAAGAAGGGATTCCATAAGGGCATAGGTCAGAAAAGAAAAGGTCAAGGACAGTGTAGCCTCTGTGATAAGCAAGAAGGGTGACACTGATATGGAGAAGGCTGAGGTAGTCAATGAGTTCTGTGTCTCAAGCTTCACTGAGAGTCAGGCTTCCCACTTCTCTCAAGTCCCTGA
>VYZP01002532.1:114666-127144 GCA_013400635.1 Hypocryptadius cinnamomeus | reverse complement strand
ACTCTGAAATGTGCCTAAAAGTCAACCTGTTGTTTTCCTGTAACAGCCAAAGAATTGTATATATATAATTATTTTTAGAAGAGATTTTCATTGTTACAATTTCCATATCTGACATTAGCATTTGTATATATTCGCGCTTTACGCTAAATGCAACCTTTTGTGTTTTCATTTTTCACATCTTTGC
Source organism: Hypocryptadius cinnamomeus (assembly GCA_013400635.1). Classification (NCBI taxonomy): domain Eukaryota; kingdom Metazoa; phylum Chordata; class Aves; order Passeriformes; family Zosteropidae; genus Hypocryptadius; species Hypocryptadius cinnamomeus. Next base: position 126,960 of record VYZP01002532.1, on the reverse strand, counting down.
TGTAGACACTATAAAAAAGCACATCAATCACCTTGTTAAATTAACTCTTTCATTAATAACATGGCTCCAGTTTGAAGATAACCCTTTTACTCCTGTGTGAATATATACATGCAGCCCATAAACATTTTCTAATTAGTCACACGTGGATTCAAATGCAGACTTGTATGCCATAAACCAACACTGAAGTGTATAAGAAACTGTCAGTCAGATCAAAAGTCAATCCAAAATCATCCCATTTGCAGAGCTGAGATGCTGTCACAGTCAGTTAGCCCAAAATGTTTAAAACAGCGACCAAACTTTTATTCTAATTGAGCATGAGTTGAAAGGCTGCACACTTTGATGTCTCTGCTTTTATCATTTGTATATAGCTAAAAACAGCAGGGTGAGGGTTTTTTTTTTTCAGTTTCTCTTAGAAATAGGAGACATTACTTCTTATTGAAAATATACAGGTAGGTCAAGCTGTATTTGTGGAGCCAACGTATGGTTTGCAATCATGCGTGTAATCACTTACAGCACCACTCCTCAAAAGTGCAATTAGTGGAGTTTCTCATTACTATTTAATCTTTTCTTCCTGTTCATTGTCGACCAAATCATTTTTAAAAAGCATCTTTTGAATATTATCTGCAATGAGATCCTGCATCTCCTCAGGAAGCCCAGGGACTCGGGCAGCACTGTCATTTTTCAATCCTTTCATTCTGCAGGAGGGGAGAGGGCAGCAGAGCCTGTCTGCAGGAAGTGTATTTGAGCAGATGCCTACGATCTGAGAACATGTTCACAGAAACTCGAGAGGCAGCAATGAAAAGTCCAGGCCTAATCGCATTATAGCAACACTCAGTTACAGCAAGGGAAACACACACAAAGTGCCAGGTGGGTGGGAAGCAAAGGAGAGACTCACTGAGCTTCAGGGAGAGCACAAACACACCCAATCCATGGTGTCCTGGACCACCCCTCCTCTTTTTAATGAGATATAAAAACCTTCTTGCAAGAAAAAAAGTGAACAGAACTTCCACACCTGCAGCTTCACTGGGATCACAAAAAAAACCCCCAAAACTCTTATTAACTTCAAGAGACAGCACAATGTTCCCAAAAATCCATCACCTGCTGGCAGTCTGTGCCTGTGCTGTGCGTTCCAGGGGTGAAGCTTAATGTTGGAATTTTCAAGGCTGCAACTCAAATCCTTGCCACAAGAAGGACATTGAGGGGCTGGAGTGTGTCCAGGGAAGGGAATGGAGCTGGGGAAGAGTTTGGAGCAACAGGAGCAGCTGGGAAAGGGAGCCTGGAGAAAAGGAGGCTCAGGGGGGACCTTCTGGCTCTGCACAACTCCCTGACAGGAGGGGACAGCCAGGTGAGCTCAGGCTCTGCTCCCAGGGAATAGAGACAGGACAAGAGGAATTGGCCTCAAACTGTGCCAGGGGAGCTTTAGATGGGAAATCAGAAAGACTTCTTGACTGCAAGGGTGGTCAGGGACTGGAACAGGTGGCCCATGGCAGTGGTGGAGTCCCTGTCCTTAGAAGGCATAAGAAGCCCTGTGGATGTGGCACTTGGGCACATTGATGAGTGGTGGCCTTGGCAGTGCTGGGGGAATGATTGGACTCCATTGTCTCATTTTTAATCTGACCAATTCTATGACTTCTGGTGCCCCAGCAGGACTGAGGCTGTGCATCTCTGTGTGCACACCTGGATTTGTTCCTCTGCCAGTAGGTAGTGAGCTCTGTCAGCACCAGTGTGTGCATGGAAAAGAGAGGAGGCAGAGGGACACAACCATCTCACAATATCTGTGGCCAACTGGCTTTAAACATCATAAAATAACAGCAGCAGGACAGATCCACTGGCTAAGCAGCCACATCTCTGATGAGCTGGCTCCTCCTGCACTTTCCCCAGCACTGACTGGTCTGCTGTAACATCATATCCCTGGTGATGGGGTTGGAAATGCTGATCCTGGGGACAACCACCCTCCTCCAATCTCTACAAAAGTTCTCACTCCAAAAAAATCATCTGCACTCATGTAGTTCAGCATTACTTCAAATCCTGTCTTTCTCCCAAGGCAGGAATTTATTGCAATCTGAAGAAAGCAGCTTCAGCACAGTTCTAGTGACTGAAAGGAGAAATTTAAGAGGGGACCTCAAGGCAGCTATTCCTTGGCCTGGAATTGCAACCTCCCATGCTAAGGCTTGCACTCATTTTGTGCCAAAACTCACAGGGGTGTATTTGTAACCAAATCTTTATCGGAACTAACCCAGGCTGACAGAAAAAAAACGTTTACCTGGCGCCACAAAAGGAAATAACAACTGGAGACTCCAGGGGAGGAAATGGTGCACAGACTGTCCTGAAGTCCCTGCAGAAGGCACTTGACAGTGCAACAGCATCTCCTGACAGAGATTACCATAAAGTTGCTATGACCTGAGGGTCATCACTGAGACCAAGAAACCATTATGTGAGGGGCTGTATGAAAACATGCTAAGGCACAAATTCCAGTATCTAGAAACCAGATGGGAAAGGATTATGAGAAAATTATGACTTGCATTTTCTAGATGAAGAACAGAGGAAAAGCAGACCTATGTTTTTCTCACCGTTTTTTCCCCCCTTTTTTCCTGTAAGGAGTAGCATAACTTCACTGCTTCCAGCAAGAGATAAAGCAACCTTTGATGGTTTGTCCAAGCACACCCCAAAAACCTGCAGCAAAGCTGGGAACTCTGCACAGCTAGAGGTCCATTCATAACGCCATCCTAATTCCCACAGAGTGTCAGCCAAAAGGTGATTAGCGAGAGTCTCCTCCAACATTTCTCACAACAAAACTGTGCCCAGTGTATTCCCTCCAGAAATACCATGCCAGGGCTTCTCCACACTGAGGGTGCCAGGTACATCAGGCTTAGGGAAGGCAGTTTTTCATACCACTCAGCTTTGGTCTGAAATCAAGGAAAGGCTGCAGGATCTGTGGGAACAGGATATCTAGCAGTGATTGCAGCCATTATTTCCCCTCTTTTATAGTGCTACCTTTTAAACTACGCTTGAGATCTTTGTTGTTGCCTCGTACCCTGTGGCACTGGCCTGGCGTGATGAGACTCCGGCGAGATACAGCACATAAAAGCATCCACTGTAAGTGTGACAAATTGCAATGACAAGGTTGGGTTGGAGGTAACTTGTGAATGATCTGGTGAATTGAAAACGCCTGCGTGCTCTGCCTAGGAGCAGTGGTGGAAAGAGAATATGGGCAGTGCCAGTTGCGTGCTCCAGGCAGGAGCCTTGCTGAGAACACAGGAGAAACACACCATACCTTATTAACACGCCCAGCTTCTCAACGAGCTCTCTGCAAAACAAATATACAGCATCAGCAATCAACCATATTATTATTAATAATGCGGTTCAAACGTGTGGAGGAGGCGAATTTGGTACGGATCCAGAATTTGAATGATGCAGTTTGAAAATGAAAAGCTCTGCTTAGGTGCCCAGAGAACACAGGCGTTGCTGTAAAAACCCAACACGCAGCATACAAAGGCGTGCAACTAACTAAAACCCAGCTCAAGTCATGAATAAAAACAATGCCATAATTCTTTGCACTCTAGAGCATCTTTCAGAAGTCATTCTGTATGCATTCCCTGGTAAATACAACATCCTTGCAAGACAGATGAGGAACAGTACCCTGGTTTTCAGGATGGGAAACAGAGTCAAAAATAATCCCACACCCCAACATCACTGGAGGATTATTGATGAAGGCACATGATGTGGCATTTTAGTGTGGCCTTTGGGGTAAGGATCTCTTCAATTCCTCCATGAAGATGAACACCAAAGCCCCTCTCCTTTCCCCAAGCCATCAAAATGGTGATGCAGTGCATCACAAACTCCTTCTTCCTTTATTTTCCTTTCCTTCTGTCACCTCGCCTTATGTGTGTCATTTTCTTTATCTACATAAACCTACGTGGGTAAAACTGTGTAGTATCTGTGATTAAACACACTTCAGTTCAAATGGAAACTTAAATTTATCATCATAAAGCTCCTGGTGACACAGTATGATCAACACTTACAGATTCACAGAAAAAACCACACAATTTTTGCTGTTATAGTTATTTCCCTGAAAACAGTCAAAAATCCAGGTTTAAACCAAAACACTGACACGATGCTTCAGTGTTTCCCCCCAAAATGTAAAAAAATGGCAGTTTATAAAACAAAATGTACATGTTCGACTGTCACAAGTTACATAGATCATCTTTATCCTGTGGCACGTTCAGGACCTGATTTTAACTTAAAGCGCCCCTGTAATACTTGAGATATTTTTCAATAAAAAATCCAAGTATAAAAACAAGCAATTCACTTCCAGATGAAAGCATCAACTGGGACATCCATCATCCCAAAACTCCCTTCCTCACAACTCTGCTTTTCTCTTGATAAGCCTTTCCTGGAGCACAACTGAAGTACTGGAACTCCAGGGAAGGTCTGGTATTTAACAATGATCTAAGATCATGGAGGTGTGTGTTATATTTTCCCAAAGTTGTCCAACACCCTTACATTCCCTCCACCCAACAATAGGCCAATATCCTCCTTTAGCACTTAAATACTATTGCTTTCCCTCTACTTAACCATTACTGGGGGATTTAAATTACTTCCAGACATAATTTTAATATTATCTTGCATTAGATTGGGGCCTCCACATACTTTTACCCCTAATCTTTTTCCATTCTGCTGCTGATAATCTCAACCCAATATAGGATGTACTTCTGCTTGGGAGAACCAATGTTTCATTAACTCTGTTCAGGATTTTGTATGCAATCTATGAGATACAATTTTACCTGTGTTCAACACTGTTTAAAAACAGTTTCTAAGAATATTCAACTAAAATATGTAATATGTAGATAGAGTCCATGCCCTCAAAAACAACCATCTATTAAAAAAATATGATTTTTTTTTTCACCTTGACCTAAATAAAGTGAAATTCTATATTCTATAAGAAACTAGAGAATAAGAAAGACTGCTGGATGGTGATTAAATCAGCAAAGAAACACCTTGATGCTCTTTATTTTGTTGAAGCACTCAGTGGTTTAGTCCCTCCCATGGGAGCACAGGCTCTTATATTTTTACATAATTTTTTTGTGGGCACAAGAAGTACAGAGCCAAAACGTAAACACCACTCTGTGTTTTATAAGTATTTTAAATATGACTGTTATGGGACAAACAGATTTTTATCCTTCATTCAAAAAATTTTGCCTTATTAACTGCTGTAAAACCAAGAGTAATTTTTTTCTACTTTTTGTTATGATAAGCCAAGATACCCCATCCCTGTTGATTAATGATGTTAACCAATGGCCACTGATTGCCATCCAGAATGTATTTTCTCTATTAAAAAAATTGTCTGATACTTTACCAGAAACATTTTTCAGAAGTTATACTCCCGTATCTTAAATTTTCAAGAACTCTGTCAGGCAGAAAGGGAGAGGAAAACATGTTTCCCCCTCCTCGCTTCTCATAGAGCTGATGAAAAGAAAAATGTTCCTGGTTTTGCTGTAGATTTGTCACACATCTCTAATCATTCCTGCTAAATGTGGTTACCAGCTTCAGTGACAGTTTTGTTGTGAGGAAATCACAAGCCCTTAAAAATAAAAAAATAATAAAAATGTGCGTGCATTTCATTAAGTTTCTTTTTGAAAACTGTTATCGTTGCTGCAAATGCCTCTGCATCAGAGAAGGGAAATGATGGCAGGGAGGAGGATGTGAGGCAGAAAGGAGTGGGAGTGAGCTTCCTTGTCCTTGTTGGAGTAGTGGTGGGAATTCTAAACTGAAACATCTACAACAGGCACAGTGCTCACTTTGACCTAACATCGATATTCTAGAACAGGATGGCAACCAGGTGCAAACAAAACTAATTAATACAGGAAAATTATAGAGCCTCATTCTGCACTGATTTAGAGAGCAAAGCTAGATTTGTGTTGGGCCTTAAAACTCATCCCATCCCACCCCTGCCATGCCCAGGGACACCTTCCACTGTCCCAGGCTGCTCCAAGCCCCATCCAGCCTGGCCTTGGACACTCCCAGGGATCCAGAGACAGCCACAGCTGCTCTGGGAATTCCAGCCCAGCCAGGAATTCCCAATTCCCAATCTCCCATCCATCCCTGCCCTCTGGCAGTGGGAAGCCATTCCCTGTGTCCTGTCCCTCCATGCATTGTCCCCAGTCCCTCTCCAGCTCTCCTGGAGCCTTGTAAACACTGCAAAGAGCTCTAAGGTTTCCCTGGATTCTTCTCTTTTCCATAGCTGAGTTCCCAACTAAAACAGTTGATCTGTTCTGGAACAATCCCTTTTTTCTGACTACGGCACCATTATCACCCACCAGAAACAGACACCACTACTGCTATTCGGCAAAACTAAGGAGAAATGAGGATTTTACATGATTTTCCAGCAGCTCTTTGAATCTAATGCATTTTTCCTTTAAACAGGCTGAACATCCCAGCTCTCCCAGACGACCTCCAGAGCAGAGGGGCTCCAGCCCTCAGAGCATCTCTGGACAAGTGAGGGCAGCTTCAAACCAGCATTTTTGAGCTGTTTTTTATTTCTTTTATTAATCATCTGAAAGAGGAAGAGCTTTGCAAGGGGGAAGCTCCAAAATTGCCATTTCAAGTGTTTTGTTTTGTTTTCAAAGCATATTCGAATTAGGACAAAGGGAAGAGGAGGAGAGCCTAAGAAGTGCTTTCAAGTAAAAAGCAGGCAGACAACCGGGAGGGCAGAATTTTGGGGGAAGATTTCTGTTACATCCTGTACATCCAGTCTCCAGGCAGAACTGGGGGGAACGAGCCAAAATGCTGAACTCTATCAATGCCATTCTGGCTTCTGAATGAATGTGACAGTGAGAGACTGTGGGAAGCAACTTAACACAAATGGAAAATTTGCAAGTGAAGAACTATAATAATCGTCTCCCATAACAGCCAGATCAGGTTGTGAGGAGGTTTTTTCTTTGCTTTTTTTTGTTGTGGGGTTTTTTGTTTCTTTTTTTTGCTTCCCCCACTCTTAGTGCAGTTTAACTGGCACATTTTGTTCAGGGTACTTCTGAGAATGACTAACAATTTGCTGCTACTGATAAATAAGTTGGGTCACAGCATAGAAAAAAAGCACCAAGAATCTCAGTAAGCTCCACTTATACACACAGAAAATGATTCAGGTACAGAAAACACATTTTTAATTATTTCCACATCCACAGCTGCTGCAAATCAGAAGTTTTCTGTTAAATTCTGTGCAGTGCAGTAATTGCCCAGCTGGGGATAGCAGCTTTTTCCCACCCCAGGCATGTGCCTCTGTACAAGCTCTACCACAGGCCTTCCCCATCTTTGTTTTAAGGAAAAGAAGTAGAGTCCAACCACCCCAGGACAGTACCATGAAAAAACCTCAGTTAAAATGATGCAAATACACCACAGGTTCTGGATTTACCCTGCTGTAGCAGGGTAGCATCTCCTACTACAGCCTACAGAAGCTGACCCCACTTCAAGAAACTGCCGCAGAAAAAAGCTGAAATTTTTCAAGTTCATGTTTTAATCTGACTTGTCACTAGAAGATTACACTGCCAAAACCTTTCCAAATTCCAGCAGCACAGCCCTGTGCCCCCTTCCCCAGCCAAAACTCAACAGCATGAATTCTTGACACCCCACACACAATCTAAGGGACTCAGATTATTCCCCTTAATTGCACCCAACAGTTTTACAGGTTGAGATCTTCCAGAACAATCTCTTTATTCTGGCACTGGCACCATTATCTTCCACCATAAGCATACACAGCCACTTGTACTTGGCAAAAAAAAAAAAAAGAATCAGGATTTCACATGGTTTTTCAGCAGCCACTTGAATTGAATGCATTTTCCCATTAAACAATTAGTAGGAACTAGTGCTGATACATACACATTCCAAAGCCATCAGAAACTACATAAATTCATGCTGATATTTGACTCATCATTACATATCCCTTTTGTACTATTTAGAAAAACCAGATTAGATATACATTACCATACTCATTGACATTTAGGCAGTTTACTGCAGGAAAATGAGAAAAGAAGTCTAGAATAGCAGATTTTTCTTTTTCTCTTTTTTTTTTTTTTGCAACTCAATACCAATTTTGCTACAGAGACCCCTTTTCCTTCAGCTCATATCCAAAGCCCCCTGTGTTTCGTTTATACCACTGGTTTTGCATTTCCATGAATTACAGGAAGAGCTGCCATATCTCTGCATTAGATTCAGCCAAAAAGTCATTGATATTTCAATTTCTTAATTGACAAAATCATGTCCACAAGAAATGCATGAACCTTTAAAGAAACACATCACAGAGAAACCTCTGGAAAGCACCAGTGAGCAGCCAGCCAACTGTACTGGGGCAAGGGGTGGTGGTAGAGAACAGAAAAGCCAGACATTAACATGAAAACGGAAATAAAACTTCTAAAAAGTCTCTCCAACACAGCACAGAAAATGCTACAGCTCCAACAGCCACTTACCCAGCCAAGACCAAGCCTAAAAAGAAGGAGCAGCTCTCAAAGACACAAGAATCATTTCTACCTTCCACAACCACAGTGAATTTCCTCTGTTGAAAACACTTTCCAGTTTCATTACAATAAAACCTGAATTTAAAGCCTTTTGGTCCTCATGGACCATAAAAAAGGAGTTACTGGGTCAAAATCACCCTAAAGCTCAGAGCCACACCAAGCCTCAAATAGCTCCTCATTATTAACGCCAGACAGGTTAAATCCAAATCCTCCAAAAGCGAGGCAGACAACACCATGGACTCTGTACAAAAACCATCAAAGAGACAAAAGCTGCATCACACCTACTTTGAGCTGCAGATGATGCTCAGAAGCAGGAGGAGATGGTGGCTCTCCAGGATCTCTGTCTGATGTGATGGGAGCACACAGCAAACCCTCCTTCCATGGCACCCAGGGAGATTTTACTGCAGGAAGCTCAGCACAGTCACTCCCCCAGGTGAGCTGCATTAGCCTAACCCCACCCAGGAATTTTTACCTCTGATGACCTTAATATCAAGTTCCAGCCTGCACCAACCACTTTTTCAATCCCATTACCAAATGTCCTTCAGGTGTGCCTCAGCCTTGAGAGGGCATCAATTTCCCTCATTGAAACAATAGAATTTTTTCCTCTAACAATGACCTGCTTCAAAGCAAGAATACTTTTTTTTTTCCTTTATTAGCAGATAAACAAAACCAAAAGCTTTTCCTATGCATTGCTACCCTGACTCCTCATCTGTATAAAGCACAGCTGTTGAAATGACTCCTCTCCCTGCATAACCCTGGACAGAGCTTTCTGCCACACACACCCTGCAAGGACATGGCAATCAATTTGAGGTGGCCCCAAAAATGACCCACAGCTGCATCTGCAGGAGCTCAGTTTCTCTGGTAACCCCAGAGAGAGGTGGGAGGTGAGGAGAGCACTGCAGATCTAGACATTAAATATGTTTCTGGGCGTGTGGAGGTACAGCCTGTCCAGCAAATGAAGTGGCTGAAAGTGATGCAGTAAAGTTTGAACTGAGAAGAGTTTTCTCTGGCCACGTCCCTTGGGAGTTACCCAAAGTAAGGAGGGAAAACAGAGTTTTCCCCTGCAGAGAGGAGCCCTCCTCTCCTCATGGCTGGGGATCACACAAGCTGCAGTCTCACCCACTGCTCCTCTGCGCAGAATTCTCCTTCAACAGTTTCCTCCCCAGCCTAACTCCCAGGTTCTTTACATTCTCCTCCTTAAGTCCTGTGAACTTCTTCATGATGAAGAAATTTTTCTTTTGCAAAATGCACCAGCATCATCCCCATGCCTTCTATAAACATCACACTTTATAACACCTCCAGGGGTTAAAAATGTATTTTATTTCCCTTTGCCACCTACCTCAAGTGCTGAGTCACTGCCCAAATGACATTTTTGTGCAAACTCTCTAATAAAGGGCCTGCTAAATGTGAACAAGTACACAGTGACCTGCCAGATCCCTTCTGGGGCACCCAGCAGCAGAGAAGTATTTGATACCAGCCTTCCCCAGGTGTTTCTGTCCTTACAGGCAATGGAAATTTTTCCTGTATCCGTTTTCTCTTATGCCCCCCAGTCTGCTAGGTGTTTTCCTGCACTGCCTGCTGGGCTTCCCACACTCTTTCCCAGAGAAATGAGCCTATCACAGTCCAGTTTTTAGCTTCTACCTTGCAGTAAAATCTTTTTAAGGAAATTGGGGGAGGCTGAGCTTTCCCAGCTCCTTTCAAAGCTCCGTCCAGACCACCTCTGGCTGCAGGAGTTCACTTTCTATCTCTGGATGGAGTTTTTCATATTCCTACCTTTTCCCAGCACATACTGTTGATGAATTTTGGAATTTTCTGACAAACAACCCCTTAAAAAGTTAATTCACTGACTCAAAATATGTGGCTACATTCAGGAAACCAACCTTCTAATTTCCCCAGGTCCCGAGTTTTACTATCAAAAGCTTTCTAAAAAAGTTCTTTTATAAAATATTTATAACACCAAAACCTCTTCTAAACACAGAGTTTACTCAAGTCAAGCTTAATGAAGTGATTTCCCCTTGAACTGGGCAGAATTGATAATTTTCAAACAAACCTCCCATAACACACTGCTTTGAAATAAAAATGTGATTTTCATGAGTCTCCATCCAGTGTCCCTGCTGTATCCCTGGCATCCCCTTCCAGGGATTGCCAAGCTGGAGCAGCTACCCCAATATGTACAAACTCCACGTTTCTGTCTTGGCCCCACCCATGAGTGGAGTTCTCTCTGCTCCAAGAGCAGTCTGCACATCCTTCCCCCAGGATATGATTCCCCTTCCTTAGCAAATATTAACCTTTTCAAAAGTTACTTCCAAATGTTCTGTTTGCATTTTTTGTGTGTGATTTTGGCTGGTGTCAGTCTGGTAATTTTATGAGTCAGATCCCCATAATTGCAAGAGGCAATTAGCACAGTTCATCCATAGCTTTGTTTCATTTTTGTGCCTCAGATTAAAGACATGTGTCTCAGACACTCTTTTTTTTTCGTGGCATGTTATATTCAAATCTCTGCAGCACAGTTTTATGGTTATCATCCTACCAACCAACTGAACAGTCCAAAAAGTGCAGTGTTTCAGAACTTATCCTCATAAATGGAGTGGGTTTGGTTCACTTTTTCCCTACATTCCTTTATTCCAAGCAATGTTCAGTGACCCCTCTGAATCACTCACCTGGAACAGGTTTGTTTGGTGGTGCATCTCCCTCTGCCTTTGCCCACCAGAACCCCTTTTTCTTTTGTTCATTCCTCTACAAACTTTCTGCAGAAGCACTTAAAATCAATTGCTAATATCACAATGGCATTCCAGAATGAGTTAAATGTTGCCCTAGTAAATAGCTGGATAGAAGCAACAGGAAATGAATAAAATTATGCAAATGACTATTATGAAAATTAGCCATTTCTTTTAAAAAGGCAGTGAAATCAGTGGTATCTGTTTCTCCACACCAATAATTGCCATGATCCTGGGTGTACAATATTCAGGGGGGTGGTGCTTGGTGAATAAACTTCAGGACTGACCATTTTGGCTGAATCCAGGATGAAAGGGGTTTTTCCAGGGCAACAAGACCAAAACTTGGAGCAAAACCCCACATTAATATGGCCAAAGGAGTGCACAGACAGGTGTCAGACAGTGACAGTTGTTTAAAGAGAGTTGGTTATTTTTTTCAACTGCTTTTTTCAGAATTGTGACTGAAAATCTTGGTTTTCACAAAATGCATTTGTAAATTAAAAGCACATAGCTTGAAGAACAATTATTGTTTGGTCCCTAACACTTTGAATAATGAGGAACTGCTTCCTGAGCAGCTCCCCACTGTGCAGTAACTCAACAAAGGCTATTCCATGAGGAAACCAGGATGCAGGTGATGCCTCAGGTTTTATCTTTTGTATTTTTCAGACTCTGTGCTGCTTTAGGGTGCAGTTCTGAGCTTCACATTCAGTGTTGCTGAGCTCTCTGCACAGAGCAGGGAGACAAAACAATTCCTGCTCCAGCTGGGCACCAAGGACAAATGATCCAAATCTCAGCCCAAGAGCACAACCAGCGTGGGCTGGAGAGAGAAAAACAAGCAGGATGGGAGTGCATGGGCTAAAGCTGGAATTGGCCAATGAACTGCAATCTGCACATGGAGCAGAGCTGATCACAGGGAGAGACCCCGGGAGCGCTCGTGCATTTTGGGACCATTTTGGTTCCTCTTGGCTGCAGCCCTGGCTGGGCTCTTGTGCTGCCCAAGGTGGATCCATGGAGAAGATCCTTTTAACAAATCCCTGTTTTATTCTGGAACTCTGCCCAGCCTCTGCCCTAGG
>VYZP01002532.1:89546-108815 GCA_013400635.1 Hypocryptadius cinnamomeus | reverse complement strand
GGAAGGAAGGAAGGAAGGAAGGAATGAAGGAAGGAAGGAAGGAAGGAAGGAAGGAAGGATGGATTTATCTTTCTTTTTCTTTCTTTCTTTCTCATAATGTATTTTACCTTCCCATTGCCACAGGCCATGAGGGTGCACCAAATTGGTTTCTGGGGCTCAGCTGATGTCTGCTAATTTGTCAAGCCACAGTAAATCACTCCCACAGCCAAACCCCAAGCTAGAGTCAACCATGGCTATCAAACACCAGAAAATGTCACGGAACTTCTTCTGTTGTGGTGGTGCTGGGTCCAGCTGGGGATTTGGCCACAATCCAGAGTTGTATCTCAGCACCAATGGCAGTGATTTCCCCCCAGGAATCCCAACATCAGGATCTTCTGCCTCAGACAAGTGCACTGACTGATCACTCACAATTACTGCTTTGAGCTGCAGCCTGCAGTCCATGGGAGAGCTCTGCACACAGCATTTCCCTCCAGCCATGTCCACATAAGTTAGAGACATGCTGTGACCTTTTATATTTATTTTTCCCCCAGAAAAAAACCTACAAATCTATTCTTTTTCCCTTTCTGATTTAACTTGAGGTTTGCTCTGAGATGGGGTTCTCTTTTTTTAATTTTACTCTACATTTCACAGAATATTACTGCTTCCATATTTAACTAAAGTTGCTATTCATCATTCAGGCTGGGATGAATTTTCCATCCCTATAATTTGTTTGTTTTGTTAAAGCACATACCACACCTTACAGCTCTGGGCCTCACCTCATTATTTCTAAATACGCTCCTTAATTGACTGAGATAACACAAATAATTTTCTTATTGATACAGAACCTTGTGTGCAGCCACAGGAGGAAGGCAGGTCAGGATCTCTCCTGCCTGCTGAAGGAGTGTCAGTGCCAAAAACAGCTCAAAACATTGCTGTGCTCTGACACTGGGGCCCAGCTGGACATGGACCAGGAAAAGATGACCACAGCCCACAGTCCTGGGCTCATCCCACAGCCAGGGAGGCAGGGAAGGGAGATTCTGCCCCTCTGCCCTGCTCAGGTGAGACCCCACCTGCAGAGCTGCCCCAGCCCTGGGAGGACCTGGAGCTGCTGGAGAGAGCCCAGAGTAGGAATTCAGAGATGGGCAGAGGGATGGAGCAGCTCTGCGGGGAAAACGGGCTGGGAGAGCTGGGATTGTTCAGCCTGGAAAAGAGAAGCTTTGGGGTGACCTTGCTGTGGCCTGCCAGGACCTGAAAGGAACCTGCAAGAAAGGTTGGGAGAGAAATTGACAGGGAGCTGGAGGGACAGCACAAGGGGGAATGGCTTCACACCCACAGCAGACTGGATACTAGGTTACCTATTAGGAAAAATCCTTCCCTGGAGGGTGGGGAGGCCCTGGCACAGGGTGTCCAGAGAAGCTGTGGCTGCCCCTGGATCCCTGGAAGTGCCCAAGGCCAGGCTGGATGGGGCTTGGAGCAGCCTGGGATAGTGGAAGGTGTCCCTGGGCACAGCAGAGGACTGGAAATGATCTCTCTGGTCCCTTCTTACTGAGGCCATTCTGCACTTATGTGATTCTTCTGAAAAGCATGAATTTATTCAGCTCAATTTATCCTACTCCCAGTCCTCTCCAACCGCTGACTGAGGAAATGAAAACATTATGGGAGTGGGATAGGGGGATGGATTCTGCAAACCAGCCCAGGCATGTCCTGGTTTAACTTCTGGTTTAACTTCAGCTTTTGAGAGCACAGTGGGTCCTGCTGAACCCCCCTGGAGATGTCACAGAGCTGTGCAGGTCTGTAAGAACAATTTACTGCAAGAACATCCCATAGTTTTTTCCTTGACACGCCACATAATACCCAGCCCTAGATCAGCCACAGCAACAGTTACTTCCAGCAGTTTCAGTGAATACCTGTGAGAGGATTAACAGGGCCATTAGTGGCAGTAATGATTATCTACTCCGTGTCATGAGGTGTGACAAAAAACTAAGGTGCAAAATTAAGCTCTTTACTAACTGAAGGGGATTTTTGGCTTAGGTGGTTAAGCAAGAATAGACTGCTCTTCACCTTATAAAATAAATATTAAAGATCAGTAAGATGCAGGGCAAGGCATTTAACAGGGTCTGGGTGGCCAAGAGAGATGTGAAATAAAAGCTACTTTATAATAGCAAACAAATAACATGAATGATTTGAACCTGATGAAAAGATTGTAAATTAGATATCCCTGAATGCTATTAAATATCACAGTCACTGGGTCTCTTGGTGTAAAATCAGCCACTCTGGTTTAGGGTAATGATGTCTAAGTTTATTTTATTTTTATTTGGCAGTTTCAGCTGTAGCACAGCAGATAAAAGGCTCACATTGGGTTTTTGAAGGGTGACAGGATGGAAAACAACTATTCTGCCATGTCCTCATCTACAGCACCCAGCCTGAGACCTCAGCCTGGAGTAGCAGTGGGTTCATCTGCCCTGAGCATTTCCTTTGGAAGGGACAGTTTTAGTCAACTCTGATAAATTTTGGACCAAATGTGATTCTCAGTAGCCTGACTGCTGTGCTGGGTTTGGTGAAAAAACCACAGCAAAGATTCCTGCCAGTCTTCTCAACAGCACTGGAGGCTCTTCTGCTCTCAATTTGCTGTGCTGGAGCTCCTTTGCTGCAGGATATTCCCTGCCAGGATATGCACTTCTAGGAAGAAATTATTTTCTGGATTTCAAGCTGTATGGATCCAAAGCAATTCTCCATCTGAGCCAGCACATGAAGTCAAGCTTTAATTCATCCACTGAAGGCAAGAGTGACTTCTACACAACCACGTTGCCACTGAAGAGCAGCAAGAACTACTTCTATCTAAATAAATATATGTGAACAAAATCTAAATTCATATATAATTTAAATCTAGCTTAAGATAAATGGTGTAATGGGTTAGAAAACTGCATTCCTACATAGATGGTCAAGTTTTCATGGATTCAACCCATAATCCATGACAAAGGGGTCACAAAGCATGACTTAGAGCTTAAAACTTGTGAACTTGGTGCAACTGCTCCTGCAGTGTTTGGATTAAATTTGCCACAACCTCCAGGCTTGAATTTCTGTTCCTGACCACAGAGATTTCCCTTGGAAAAAACAAAATTGATTTCTAAATATGCATCTCTGAATATGTCACTGGTAATATGGAAAGTACCAAAACATGTTTTCTTCACACTTTGACTCTTTTCTTTTGGAAATAAATACACAAATAAACCTAAATATGGTTGTCTTTTTGTCCAACTATTCCAATTAATTTGCATTTTAAGGCTAAAGCTGAACACTTAAAATACAGGCATTTTTAGCCACCTTAACTAGATGGATCTATCAGTCACCTTACATTCTTTGGGTTTGACATCTTCCCTCAGGGTGTCCCACAATTTCCCCAAAACTGCACAATTACTCCTGATTTTTACCTCAAATGGTCCTAGATGTCAAGTTCCCCTGTTTATGTGCAACAACTCCTAATGGCTTCAACTCTACCACTGCCTGAAGAGAGGTTAAAATTTAGTGCTCTTTAGCAATAACACTGGAACTGTAAATCTTCACCAGACCTTTAGAAATCCTGCCCCAGACTGGACAAAATTCCCTATTAATTCCTCTATGTAAATTAACAGGAACAAACTGTGCTGCTTCCCAAGATTCCCAGTGCTCAGGTCAGCATCCCACACCTTCAGGATCTCACAATGCCAGGGAAGAGAAAACCAACAAGAGCTGATAAAAGCCAAGAGTTTAAGTGCAATACATCTTTTCTGGCTGACAGAAAACTCTCTCCAAGGTCTGGTTTCAGCTTTCAGAGTCACCACTCCAGAGGTGTTCCAACAGGTGAACTATCTAATAAGCAGCAGAATCACTGTGCTGAAGAGATTATGCTCTTAATGTAGTCAAACATTAAATTCAGCAGGTGCTCAGTGTGCAGTTATTCAGTGATTGTTATTATTATTATTATTATTCCCTTTCTGCTTTCGTCTCTTTTCAAAACCTTGAGCTTTCTCCTGCAATGCTCACCCAAAGTCTTTGAGCTCCCTCTCTACTGGAGATTCCCTTCTGCTCCACCAAAGTGCTCTGTGTCAGGTCCTTGCAGTTAAAAGGGATTTTGGAAGTTTTAAGTTGGGCTGGTCCTGACTCTCACACAGAGATGAGTTTCACTCCAAGTGAATGTGAATATTTAGAGGCTCCACAATGCTTTAAACTCTCAAATTTCCCTCCTCTTCTGATGCCTTTTATTCCCTGTGAGGCTAAGCTCATGGAAATTATTTTTTTATTGGTGAGGGAAGGAAGCACTTCTAAGGAATTATTGTGTTTTCTATATAATTCTAAATAGGTATTAAGTAAAATATATTGCATAACATGACTGAACATTCTTCATCTCACTTCTGATTTTTTTGATTATTCACACACTTATAAGAAAATTACCTTTGCCTAAAAAACTGAATTTAACTTATTCTCTACCCTTCAATACATATTATTTATGTATTTCAAGTACAGCTGCTGTTACTGTGTAGAAAAAGCATCCTCAGATCAAGCTATTTTCCAGATCCAAAACATAGATATATATTCATTAATTCAGATATCCTTTTTTAATTATTCTTTATCAAGCAGTGTAGTGTTTGCTTAGTATTTATGTATAAATATATATTAACTTGGCATGCCTTCATTTTCCCCTATTCTTTCCTGAGCCTAATGCCTGGGAATTGTCCCATGTGGGATTTATAAATGCAAGATTGTAGATTTATCTAGAAGAGCACACTTATTTTCTGATGAAAGCAAAGAGGGTGAAAAACAACAGCAAACTAACAAGAACATCAACTTTAATCACAATAACCATTTTTGTCATGAGAATTGATTCAAAGGAAGGTATTTTATGGCTGTCATGAGACACTTCACCTATAAAGGACTCAGATGTCTGCATTCATGCAGTACATTTGCTGCACCTTCCATTGCCTGGAGCAACTCCCTACCAACAAAATTTTCCTTCTTTCTTTATTTTAAACATCCTGGAAAGCAGAATACAAAAATCCTGCGTGTTCTTTAGCATTGCTACAGGGGTTAAATTGTTAATGCTTTACTTTCACTCTAGTTTTTTATCAAACTTTCTTTTTTCTCTCCCTGGGGATAAACAAATGGACAGCTTTCCTCTCTAGTATTCCTCCTTCCATTACCATCACAGCAGAATGCATCTGAGACTATAATAATTCAGTGATGAAATACAAAATGTCGCAATGCCATCTCTCTTAAAGTGAACTGAGATTTTGTTATGCCATTTTAGGTGCACTAATAGCTCCTAAAGTCCCATGGAGTATCTTAATGTGAATTTAATGAGCTGATAGCATATAAATGACAGTACTGTGAGGGTGAAGGTGACATAACCTTTTTCCTTCTGTTTGATGTTTGTCTTTGAAAAAATACAGATCTTTTCGAAACGCGCCGCATTATTACAACGTGCTGCATCCTTCAGCGAGGAGCCTGCCATTGTTTTAGCATTTTACAGCCCTTTTCTGCACTCTTCATGGCACTAGAAACACACTTTTTAGTTCACCATTAAGGTAATTAAAAATCTCAACACTTTTCCTGGCAGCACAATGCCAACAGTGCTTGTGGCTACATCGCGGAGCGCCCATCCTGTGACAACCCATCATTTTTGTCATGCTGGTGCCAGTAGAGGTGGCATGGAACTGGTGAAATCCTGCGTGAGCCACATGGAAATCATCCATCTTTATATCCTGGGCATCACCTTTCTACCTCCCAGCTAAGAGATCTCCTCAGCAGCGCTGGCTCCCAAACTCCGCGTGTCATTACCGGAGCGCTGTCATTTACGAGGAGCTGCCTCCCCTCACTCAGAGGTGTCACACCCCATTGTGCACCCAAATCCCGGCCCCCCTCGGCGTGGTAATGGGCTGGAATCCCATCAGCACTGGCTTGGATCAGCACTGACCCTGCCATGCACAGGGGAGGAAGATGGCACAAGATAAACACATTGATAACCAGCAGCAGACCTAGAGAGAGCAGCTGACAGATTAAGGAAGCACCCAAATGTATGAGGTTATTAAAGCCTGCCCGAGTGCAGCAATGCAGCTTTTCCACTGCAATTTGAAGTATTGTCCTTAAAACCTTTCATTCAAACTTAAGAAATGCCATCTCAGAGGGTTTTCTCACCCTCCAACCTAAACGCTTTGAGCTGTGTCAGCCAGTGATGTGATCATTTCTAGGCTAAATGTTCTGCAACTTGAAAAATTATTAACTTTGACTTCTATTCATATTCCTTCAAAACAAGAGATTGTGAATCATGGAATATCCTGAGTTGGGAGGGACCCACAAGGATCAAATTCAACCTGTCCTTCCACAGACACCCCAAAATCCCACCCTGGGCATCCCTGGAGTGGTGTCCAAACGCTCCTGGAGCTCTGGCAGTCTTGGGAATGTGCCCATTCCCTGGGGAGCCTGGGCAGTGCCCAGCACCCTCTGGGGGAAGAACCTTTCCTGAAATCCAGCCTAAAACCCTCCCCTGGCCCAGCTCCAGCCATTCCCTCAGATGCTGTCACTCGTCACCAGAGGAAAGAGATCAGTGCCTGCTCTTCCTCTCCACCTCCTGAGGAAGCTGAAGATGGGGACAGATCTTCCCTCAGTCTCCTCCAGGTGAACAGACCAAGTGACCTCAGCTACTCAACGTACAGCTTCCCCTCAAGAACCTCCACTAACCTCATAGCTTTTATTATTATTTAAACTTTATGGTAGGCCAGGCTTGTTTCTTTTAATTTTATGCTCATTTGCTAAATTCAGGTCAATCAAAGGTTTCTCGGTGTTGATTTGTTTGTTAATTTTAAAACACTTGTAGGACAGACTATGAATCACTCCACAGACAGTATATTTTCTATCCTTTCATACAGTCCCAATGCTGTTACATGAAGTATGGAATGCTGAGTTGAATTAAATTTACAAAAGTTATTTCCTTCCCTGGTAGAAATACTAACATTTGCTCTTCTGAGAGAGATGTACCTTGGGCTGCGTTTGACAAAGGGGAAATAAATAAATAAAATTAAGCAGCTTTCGTGTTTCAAAAAAGTTGGAATTTTGGCAATGTGTGAAATTTGTTTAGAAAAACCTTTTCGTTGCCAGGTGACGAGGCAAAACATATCACATATGCTTAACAACCAGCTTGTACATATTTTGTCTTTCCAAGGTTTCTAGGGCTGGTCAGGCACAATGATGCATTACAGCTGAAGGAGCTTCCAGCAGGGACAAATGTTTGTCTCCTTCCAAAAGAATTTTCCTAATCCTTAAGAAAAACAACTCAATATTTCTCATTGCTGAATAATTGAGTAAGGATTAATTCTGCTCAAAATTCATCGTATCACGAGTCGTATTTTGTGTTTGCTGAGGGTGCAAACGGCACATGGTGTTTGTGAGCATTTCATGGTACAGTACAGGCAGCAGTCCTGCTAACACAGATTTCTTACAATAGTCTGACACCTTATCCCTGTTCACCAGCAGCATTAAAACACAAGGATGACTAAGGATCAATGATGATAATCTGTTAAAACATGTCCCACCATGTTCAAAAAGCTACTGTTGGCACAGTCCAAGCACCTTTACATCACTGATATGTCCATTTCATCAACATTTCCATCTAGTGATGCACATTGGAATTTCAGAGGAATGGAATAATCAGTTATGGGTTTGGAGGAAGTCAGAAAGAGCCAGAAAAAACCCCATCCACACTCAGAGTTCTCTGGAATTCGGAGGCCCATCCTTCCCACCCCAAACCTCAGCTCTTGCTGTGAACATTTACATCCCATGGATCCCATGGCCTGGAGTTGCAGTTAATGGACTTCACACATGTGAAATTAATTGTGGGGATAATTCTGAAACAATTACCTTTTCTTGGAATCCCAGTCAACAGCCATTCTAATAAATCACGGTGCTGCTCATGTCATAATGACCATCAATAATCAAATGCATCTGCACACTCAGCCTGTTTGCTGACTTCAAACACTAAAAGGCAAAGAAGAGTTTGGTGCTCAAGTTCTCACATGCCTGACATACAAAATAGACACAGAGGACCTGATTGCTCTCCTCCAATCACCCTGTGATACCTGCAATTATTAATTGTTTGTCATTATGCAAACTTGCATCCTGACCCCAATCTCTTTAAAATGGTCATACCTACGTACTCCAAATATTCTCTGAGGGTTTTTTTTGCCTTTTTCTCTCTTTTGTTTTGCATTCCAATTTTAAGTGTCACTGAAAGAAAACTTCAATATGACTCATGAGATTAAACTGTTTTATCTCTAATTACCCTTGTCAGGAGATAGCCATAAATCAATTTTTAAAAAGCAGCATGGATTCATTTAGAACAATGAGCCATCATTTTGTTATTTCACTGCTCCTTACAAGGGTTCCCCTCCTGTCTTCTGTGTGCCAACTGAGCATTGGCTTTTTACAGTTGGATTAGGTACCAAAAATTTTCTTCTCCCAAACTTTAAAAGTCTTTAAAAGGCTCCCACCCCTTTTCTCCATCCTAGAAATGTACCTATTCCCACCTACTCTGGGGGTAAAACCAAACACACACAGAAAACTCAAAGCTAAGGAACTTTTTCTTGGAGAGCACAACTTCTGGAATTAGATATCCACTAGGAGCACTTGTGCCTGCAAATTCCAGTTTGCTCTCCCTGCCAGTAAACCACACATGCCAACAAACCAATTTCCTAGAATCCTCATCAAAAGACAACAACAAAGGGCTGCAATGATGGCCAAATCCAATTTATTTAAGAGGGAACAGGAGACCATACACAAACCTCTGTGCACGACTGTCCAGATGTGCCAGGTCACTACCTGTAGCCATTAATATTCGATGGCCCTCCAATGCCTTTAAAATTTGGATTTTATTTATTTCTTGTATCCTTTTCTCTTTCACTGTATTTGCAGTGCAAGGCATCCATTTACTCAGTGTAAACTTACACTGTGAGATATGATCCCAGATGAGGTATTGCCTCAAACAGAAGATGAAAAATATTCCATGCATTTTAAACATGAATCCAAGATCATAAGTTACACTAACGTGTAATACATTTCTGCTGTTCTCTGGCAGGAGAGAAAAACAAAACTGGCAGCTATAGCAATTGTATAATGGTAATTATTGACAGAAATAATTATACAAAAACCTGTTCAAATTATATACAGGATGGGATGACTCGAAGTGAGAAGAATTTAAAGTGGTAGTTAATACCTCAGAAAACCTCTCTGTGTGACACCAGGCAGCAAAGTCAGACAAATAAATGCATCTGCTGAAATCATTCTACCCTCTGAAGTTTGTCAAAAGTGGTCAAAAAGCAACAGTTTTCACTCAGTGGGGATTTCAGGGCAGGCTGGTTTACCAGGGAGGCTCCCAGCAGCATCAAGGAATTCCTGGACAAAGCAAAGAAGGAAACCCAAATGCAATTTTATTCTAAACAGGCTGTAATCAATTCTTTATATCCACTCCACAGCCCTCAGCAGCAGGTGGGTTTAGAAAATTAAGCCAGCTCTTCAGAGGTGAGAGGTGGAGTGAGATGCTGCAACAGAGCCAGAAGTTCCTGGGTGCCAAATTCCCACCTGCACCTCTGAAGTCCTTTCTGTCTGTACCCAAAGATAAAACCTCTTGTTCCAGAGGTTTCCAGCTGTGGTTCTGATGGCTGCCCTCATCCCTCACCCCAAATGTCTACAACACTCTGCATGAAACTGCAGCCACTGAGCTGATCATCCTTGAAAAGCCAAGGAAGCCTCACCGCATCTTCCTTGTTCTGCTGATCTCCTTCTGCCTGTCCCACACTGCATTCAAGATTCTTGATATTTGTTCCATTCCAGATCTGCCTTCTCAAACACCTCTCCCTCCTTCAAAAACTTCTGCTTTTCACATCCCCTGCTCTGCTTCCACCTAATTTTTAAACCTCTGTCCTCACTTCCAACAACTGGCCAAAGCCCTTCTCAAGAGAACAGATTTTGCATTATGTCTATGGGAAAACACAGACTTTTTTTTCTTTAATTCATCTCCATTAGCAACAAACTTTTTCCTAATTATTCCTTTCAGCTTGTTACATTACCTTACACCTATTTCCTTTCCTTCTGTATCACATCTAATTTGAAATTGGTGTGACTCACTTGGGGATTACAAAGCAAAAATATATTACTCAAGTTTGTTTTGAAAGTTCCTCACTTTGCCCAGACTGTTCACACAGGCAAAGCATCCCATTCACCATCCTGTATTAGTAATGACTTTTAAAAGTCATTACAATGACTTTGTATTGCAAGAAAGATGACACAAACTGTCCTGCTGAGAAGTCAACTACACACAGTTCAACTTACTTAAATTGTCATATCAAAATTTGTTTTTTTCTGAAAAGAAAAAGCAGTTACTTTTATTTGGCAAGGTGGCTCAAAAGTCCAGCATAGCTTAGTTCTTTTGTGCAGAGGGAAGAGTAGTGTGTGGTTCATATAATTTACAGTTAATTCCACCATTTCTTTCAGTATTCAGATATTGTATTTATTTATTCAATGCACATAATCAGATCACTGCATTCTTTCTAATTAAAGTAGTTTCCTCTGTACAATCCTAGAAAACAAAGACAGGGCCATAAAACCAAAAGGCCACCATGGACTCAGACACTTAAAAAGTTGCTCAAATTTAAATTCAAATGGTACTAACAGAAAGGCAATAATGTATGTAATTTCAATTTTAGGGTTTATGTGCCCCCCAGTGCGGTTTTCTTTGGTGGTTTTACCCTTCAGGCAGCTCTGTAGGGTAGTGAGGTGAAATTACCCCTAATTTAGGGGTACAGACCCAAAGCACAGAGTGCAGTTGGTTCGCTTGAGGTGCCACGTGGAGTCTGTGCCAGCCTTGGGATCTGGGAACTGATTTTCCCCATTTCCTCCAGGATCTGACCACTGTCCATTTTTGCACTTTACCACTTGTCAAAACTGTCAAGGTGGGAAAGCCTGTTTGCTTTCTGTCCTTCAGTTTAAAGTAGATTTATGTGATGCCCTTTTAATTAATCCCCAGTCCAGCCTGCTATCCCTGCTCAGTGTATTATCTTACAAAAAGTTTGGATGATATAAAATGTAAACATTCAAAGTGGTAAAATTAGGGAATTTCCAAGGAGGACTTACTGAACTGAAGACAGAACCAGCTGTCCTCAGTGCAGTAAGTCCTCTTTGGAAATACCATAGTGGATCTTTTCTAATGGCACTGGCAAATTCAGGGAAAATACTTGTGTTACTAGAGTAAAATACACACAAAATCCCTGCACACAGGTGAGGGCAAGGTGGGTGAAAAGCTGCCCCTTGGGAGATACACTGAGGTTTCCAGGAGCAGGAAGAGGATATTTAGCTTCACACAAATTTCTAAATGTTGCCAAAAAGGAAGGGATTTAGATGAGATCCACACATGTTGGCTTTTCTTATGTAAGGAAATTGCTGAGGTTGTCAAGACCAGAATTCAACTACTTTTATATCACTTTTAATGAAAAAAAAAATAAAAATAAAAAGGTTATACATTTTGGAAGAGGAAATAAGAAGCTCTCATTCCAAAAAGTCAAGTCATTAATTCCTACATCCCAAGGCAAGAACTCTCACATGGAGGGTTACAGGGTCACCCACGAAGCCCCTGGCAGTGTTGTATTCCCCATCCTCTTTGCTGGGGTTAACACCTTCTGCAAAGCACAATCAACTTTTAAGGCACAAGATAAAATTTTAACAGTGCTCCTAATTAGTGCCAGCAGTGGCAGTTTCTGTGATGGCTGCGAGGGCCTCAGTGAGGGCCCATAAACTCCATTTCACTTGGGTCAGCCATCCATCAGGTGATAACTGCTGCTCCCTGCCACCCTCCTGGGCTGGCTGCAGAAAGAGATATGGAATGGTTTGGGTTGGAAGGGGCATTAAAGATCATCCAGTGCCACCTCATTCCATGGGCAGGGACACACTTCCACTATCCCAAGTTGTTCCAAGCCCCCTCCAACATGGCCTGGAAAACTTCCAGGGATGGAGCAGCCACAGCTTCTCTGGACAATGTGCCAGGGCTTCAGCACCCTCACAGGGAAGAAATTTTCCTCAAAGACAAGGATGAAGCTGCACTTGCCATTGAACTGCTTATTCTTACCACATATCACAATAGAAAGGTTTTTCAGGATATATGGCATCAGTCTTTGGCTAATTTTCAGGGCAAAGACTTTGCTGTGGAGCATTTTTTTTTCTTTTTAATGTCACTGTGAAATGTATATTGAGTATGTGGCTTGGATAAACTTTTGCAAAAAAATCCCCACCAGAACAGCAATGAATGGGATTTACAGCTTGAGTTTCTGAGCACCTTTACTGCACAAAAACTGTTTATTAGCACAAGTTTTCCCTTTGTATGTTGTGTTTACTTGTTTCCCAGCAGGGTCTGCTGATGTTAATGGACTCACAGCAGTGCATTCTACTTCTGTTATTACAGGTCTAATTCAGTCATTAACATTTCATTAATGGACTGGCCTCCTCGCTGTTTGCATGGCTGTCTAGATATTGATGAGCTTTCTAGTATAGAAAACTGGTATTTAAGGCAGACTCTTAAAGGTTTATTAAGATGCTCGTGAACCTTTATCGCATTCTGTCATTTATTTTAGCAGATAAAAGCCAAACCCTCAGACGAATTTACAATGCAAAAGTTTTCAGCACCTGAATAGAAAATTAATTCCATGTGAATAACCCAAGGAGAGGGAAAAAAAGCCCCAAAGACTCCACAGTTGCATCACTTGGATACAAATCTTGAGTTCCTGCCTCAAAACCAGTGTGGCTCAGCACTGCCAAATCTACTGTGCTCTGCCTTGGAGGGAATTGCATTTCTATGGGACACAAACTCATTCCTTTTTCCAAGGGGGCTCTGCAGCTCCACTAGCTCCCAATTTCAGACTTTCTAATCCTTCCCACCACCCAATCCACCAGGAACAGCCTTACTGGTCCAGTGGAATTTATCAAACTAAGAGGCTGCTCAGAATAACCAGGCAGTGGCTCTGGGAACTTTTGGCATGATCACCAAGGAGGAAGATTTATCACGATTTCAGACTTCAGTGACTTCCTGTTTTTATCAACAGTGTATTGGAATCTAAGACCAATATTGATAATACCTGTACCCTAGTGGAAGGTAAATATCATAATTAGGAAATTATGTAAAATTTAGGAAATTGCTCAAAGGAGTCATGAGGTGTTTCCTTTCACATTTATGCTTTTTCCCTGCTAAAATGTGTGTTTTCAAGCACCCCAGAGAATTAAAATACACTGCATTGTATCATATGAGTGTCTAATGCAAGTACTTTGTGAAAATTACTAATTTGATGTCATAATTATGCTTGCAATATAAAATTATTAAGCACTGTCATATTGCACAGTAAATGGAACTTATATTGGTGTAATAAAATGTATTTCAATTCCATTACAATAACTTTATCACAGACTTTAATGGCACCCAGAGTTAACAAAAATAACATGCAGCCAGGAAAAACACCATTGAAGAGCACCCTATACTGCAATATTAGGTCACAACACATATAATTTGTGAGCTTCTTTATGTGCCAGTTTACATTTATGAACACCTGCAACTTATGTTTTCCTGACAAAATGAGATGCTAAAAAGTTGAGGTAGGATTAGAGGCCAGTAAACAAAATCCCCAGTGTAATTTCCCTTAATAAATTCTGCATTATCCATGCCTTCGACTTCAGCTTTATAAATGGAGCTATAAATATTATTGATCCTAAATTCATATTTTTTAAAGGATCTTCCTGGCTCAGTCAGGCAGGTCTATGCCAGGATGACATGAAAACAGATCTATTATGAAATCTGAAGCTTATTATCTTGATAAATGTAGCAATGTTTGAGCAATCTGAGGGTGGGGGGTGCAACAAGAAAGGAGGGACACTATTTTAATATTAATAAGTTTAAGCATTTTCCTCCTCAGTGGAACTGTCCCAGCCCAGAATGTATGGGCTACTTATTTAATGGAGGAAAAAAAAAAAAAAAAAGGAAGAGGAAAACAAAAAAGAAAAGCAGAATAATTATTAGAAAATATGCCAAATCCTCATCTCAACATTTTTCTTTTGTCTGTCAGGGTAAATATAATGAAGAAACAAACCACAACTGGAGAGGGAGGGGGGAAATCAGTCAGTTAAAATGTCATGACTTGCTTCTCTGCAGGTGTCAACTTGACTTCACTGAAATGGCACAAAACTTTGATTTTCTCATCAGGAAAAAATGTTTATTCCCTCTACCAGAGCTAACAGATAAGAACATACTGTGTGTAACATTGCATATTTTGATCCTGTGTCTAACTGTTCTTGAGACACATGCTAAAAATATTTTGTGTGCTTTGCCTCAAATTGTTGTCATGAATTATTGAATTGAGCTGTTACTTTTTCATTAAACTGGCAGCCTTAATAATTTAAACACTGGTCTTTAAGAGACTTACTGTATACTGATGATCTTCACAGGAAGAAAGAGAACCTCCCAATTATTTTATATCCGTCTTGATTTTTTTTTTGTAGGGTTTTAATGCAGTGCATGACTTACCAGGCATTACTGGATGCCTGTATTATTTTAGCACACAATATTTCTAGACAAAATTTCTCTTCATTTGATTTGTCATTGAGAATTCAGCTCAGATACTCGTGTAGCCAGGTTTTCCCAGTCATGGGAAACTCAGACCTTCCAAATGTTCAGGTGCAGCTCATGGGTACAGCTTCAGTTCACCGCAGAAAATGAGGTAGGAAATAACCTTCAAAAGTTTTGTATGTCTGCGTGGCCCTGGTGCACTGGATGGCAACCTTTTTGCACCTGAGCAGTATCTGCTGCTCCAAAGAAAAACCAAAAATTAAGGGAAGTGTGAAAAAGTTCTGAAGCTATAGCCTGGTTCAATAAAAACCTCAACTTGCTTCTCAACTAGTTCAAATTTTTTTAAAAGTATACTTTCTGTGGGGTGACAATCACTGCAAAATGAAGGTTTTGGAAAGTTTGTTGGCAAATCATTTGGCTTTACCAAGTCCCTTAATCTTTTGAACCTCCCTCAATTACTCTGCAAAACATCAAGGCAAGAAGTGTTTCAAAGCACCTCCCCAAAACCCAAAACAAACTCTGAACTCCCCCAGCCTTCTTGTGGTAGAACTAGAGATGATAAAAATCAGAAATTCTGGAGTCAGTTGATGTCTCTGATCCATGGTTACTTAAAGAACACCAAAGCTCGTTTTGCACAGCACAACAGCCACAAAGATCACAAATATTAACTTCCAACACCACATAAAGTATGAATAATCTCCATTGCTACAAATTTTTAAAATGCATCGTATTTCTTTCCCACATATGTCCTTGTAGCCTCATAAAACAAACTGTTTCATTATATGGGCTTGTGTATATATATCACAAAATGTTAGCTACTGCTAAAAGTAAGAAAATAGATTTTGACATTGGAGAATTATTTTCCTGCTCTCCTGTGCCTCTGGATCTAAAGGCAGAGCTACTCAGCTGTTTAATCTGGCCTGAGTCCAGGACTGCATTTCATGGTGAGATGCCAAGAGCAGCGATGCCACATGGAACAGGAGTTATCTTCTGCAAACTCACACTGATCACAGGGCAATTTCTATTTGAACTGATAGAAAGAACAATCTCATGCAGTTTTCTTGTCTGGTCAGGACTGATTTTCATTTGGGCAACTGAATTTTGTCTTATTAATCAGAAGATGTACGAGATGCTGTAATCACTTCATTACACAGCATTTGCCAACCCTTCTATGGTATGTCCATCAAAATTCCCGGCCCTGCCCTCCCAGAGCATGTCTGCAGTCCTGAACTGCAGCAGAGGCTCACAAATTACAGAGATCATCCATTAAACGTGGGTTTAAGTCATACAGACAAACAATTAAGTTTTGAAATCTAGATGTATATGAAGAAGTCCATTTTTGCACTTTATCACTTGTCAAAACTGTTGAGGTCGGAAAACCTGTTTGCTTTCTGTCCTTCAATTTAAAGTAGCTGCATGTGATGCCCTTTTAATTAATCCCCAGTCCAGTCTGCTATCCCTATTCAGTGCATTATCTTCCAAAAAGTTTATATATATAAAATGTATACATTTGAACTGGTAAAATTAAGGAGCTTTCCTTGTGGTGTATGAAAACTACTATGAAATCCTTGTGGTGAAAGAACTACTATGAAAAGTTACCTACCCTCTAACTTCTTCTCTAACACTTGAAGAAGAGTAAAGAGTCGAGGAAAGGAAGGATTTTCATTAAAGCATAGAACTCAATCAACATTCAGGTACCACAAGAAGAAAGAGAATAAAAGCTAGGAAATTATGTTCACCTGATAGCCCAAAAAAAAAATACCCAACCCAAACCACACGGATGCAAGTAAACAATAAACTACTGAAGAGCCACATAAAGAAATTTTATCTTACCTGCAGCACCTCCCTGCTCTTCCTCCTGAAGTTGTTTCCATTTCAATATGATTTCGAATTTGCTTGGAATATTCTATTTGTTTATTATAGGTAATATAATCTCTTCCTGATACAGAGATATTGAAATACCTCCTGGTGCATTAGGGACAGCCTGTGAGCAAATACTCCTTTATTCTGTGACACCCCCTGGGTGAAAACAGGCTTTAAAAGCCAGGTTTCCATTTCCTGGCACTGGAAGGTTTAAATAGCTGCCAGGATGGGGCACACCTGTCACACCAGGTGAACTGGGGTAACTCTGATGTGTCTCAACACCTCTTGTCAGGGTCATGGAGGGGAGGGATGCACATATGCCACGGGCAGGAGGCAGCCAGGGATGTAAAGAACCCTGTAAAGAATCCTCTCTAGAGGTTGGAGAAAGTCCTGGCTCTGGGAAGGCTTTGCTGGCACATGGGACAAGGAGCCAGCAGGAGAACACCAAGGATGCTGTACCCTCCAGAGAGCTTTTCAAATCGGATGGAAAAGGTTCTGCACCAACGGATTGTGGTGCAACCACAATGCTCTCCTGCCAGCAGGCAGACTTTGGGAGTGGCCAGCGGGTACAGAAGTAACTGACACAAGATTTGGGGATTTTCAGGTCTTGTGGTTTTGTTTTGGCTCTAACCAGCATGGTGTTTGGGTTTTGTCCTTTTTGTACTGCCACTCATCTCTCGCCCTCTGGCCTGGCTGGACACTGCTGCCCTCCGAGCCTCGTGTGCAGCCTCATGCGTCCTTCTGCATTTTCCTTCCTCCTTCTTTGTCTCCTCTACCCTTCCTCAGTAGTAGGGCAGCTCCCTTTTCCTTCCCAATAAATGGCTCTCAGCTGTGATGTTGTCTTGTCTGACTTAATCTCACCGATGAAAATCTTTTATAAAAGATCTCCTCGCACCACCCCCGACTCCTTGCCCAAAAATGATTCTTCCATGACACAAAAATCTGAGTTCAAATAGTAATAACAAACATACAAGGAGGTTTTACAAGCAGCATGTGCAGGGGGGATTGAGAAATTGGTTTCTGCAGCAAAATCTAGGTGTAAAATAAGCAGGTGTTTCATGATGCCGTGTGTTTCCACATTCCCTGGATCTTCCAGCTCTCACTCAAAGAAATCATTTTCATCTGTGCAAAGAGAACACAAGCATAAGTGTCCTGGCTTGGTATCATCCTGGAATGCTTTGGATGAGAGGGAAATATGGGAAAGATGTAAGGCTGTAGAAGAGGAGACTCGTTAGAGAAATTTACAGAAGCACATCAGAATTGTCCACTCCTGTTGTCATAAAAATACTTGCAGTAAGAAAGAAACAACCAGAGAAAAATTAAAGAGAGGTCTTAGCATTTTGTGGATAATTGTATACAACATTCTAGAGACCATAAAATAAAAATCAGCCAAAATGGAAGGGAAGTCCTGGCTGGTCCCATGTGTGTTAAAGCTGTTGAATTTTTTTCCTAGTGAAACAATTGAAACTTGGAGAGCTGTGTGAAAGGAGACAGAAGAAGACACTGGAAATGTAAAATGAGCATCAGGACAGACAACCTTCCAGTCTGCACCATCATCTTTCACAAGTTCCACCAGTGCTGGCTCTGAGCCTGGGCAGTTCACTTCTGAAAAGCTTTTCTTTATTGTTTTAATGAAAATTCACCATGGTTCTAATGGAAAAAAAAATACCTTAAATAGACCTTTAACAAGAAATATAGGAAGGAGGGAGGACTCATTAAGTGTGAAGTTTGACAAGTATTAGTGAAACAAAAGACCCCAGCACACAAGTTTAAATTCCAGATAACTCTGTCCTCTGATTGCCAGGAGGAGTTAAAATTCAGGTTCCCTGTCTGGAAAAAGTATTACAGGAATATATTCTGAACTTTACATGGTTCATTTTTTGTTACGAATTAGATCCATCATGAGATTTATTGAGGTGCCTCATGTTTAATAAAATACTCATAACAGTTTGTGATATTTCACGGGATAAACAACAGGATTGTTAACGGTGTTTGTATAGCAGGTCTCAGGATAATAAATGGTTCATTCAATAATGAACTGACAACAAGTTATTCAGGTTATAAAAATATGGGAGATAAGAGTCAAAATAACAAAACTCAAAGGATCAGACATTCAGACAGCATTGGAATCTAAAGCCAGGTTGCTCCATCATTTGAATTCTGAAACCATTTGAAATAAGAGGGTGGAAATTTCCACATAAAGCATTTTCCAAGCCAACAGGATAGAGGACACAACTGTTCTTTTATTTCCGACACAGCCCAAGACATCTCAATCTTCTCATGTTATTCAAATCTAATAAAAGATTAATATCCTTTTAGACTAAAATAATATTAAAGTGTCTGAAGATAAACACATAAAAAGTATTCATCCTGTCTCTGCCCCTCAAAGAACACATGAACACAGAAAGTTCAATACATTTTTAAAAAATACATTCTTTAGAAAATATGAACAAGTGAAGACTCTCTGAGTATATTTGACTTCTAAATAAATGGCTTTCTTTTTTGGAATTGCTGAGAAGGCAGACACTCAGTGAGGTCAATGAGACTTACTGATTGCACAGTGTTACGGAAAATTAGGCTACTTATTTGGGAACTAAATATGGATGTTAAGAACATTCAGTGAAGTCACACTTTTGAGCATTTTGGAGCTGGCCTACATTTTTAAAGAAAACTTGGAGACTTTGAGACTTCCAATAACTTTTTTGGAAGAACCAGATATTTATGATGTCCTTCATTGCAATTAAAGGCAATTCACAGAAGTGAAAAGATGATTTGGGGGGGGGGGGGGGGGGGTGTTCATT
>VYZP01002532.1:37235-86316 GCA_013400635.1 Hypocryptadius cinnamomeus | reverse complement strand
TTTTTTTTACTGCTTGTGTGTGAAATCTCAGATAACGGAGCCAAATGCAGGGAAAGTTCAGGGTGGTTTTACGACTCCGTTTTATCAAAAATTTTCATCTCCAAAGCCTGAACGCACAAATGCGTGGCTGTGGGATGAGGTCAGTGAAACCACACCCATTCCCTCGACAGACCTTCCTTCTCCTTTAGTGGACAATTTTACGTGGGCTACAGAAATATGCCCCAAATGAGGAGAAGCACTTGCCCCTGGATTGAACGCGGTGCCAAGTGAATCAGGAATTCTCTACGTGGCGGATTTCAGCTCCGTGTGTGCTTGAGACACATTATCTGTGAGTTCTGGAGGTGAAGTCCCTCTTTAATGAAATTCAGCTGAGCAGGAATAGCCTAGAAACACCAGCAGGAACGCTGAGGGAGAATGACAAGACAGGTTTGGCACAGAGGGATGCATGAAACAAAATAACAGCAGTGAAGATTTCCAGAGGAAAAAAATGTGGATTGTCTTGTAAGAGGGAAAGTGTGTGACATGAGGAACAGGGAGGAATGGCAAACACATGTCAAGCAGCACATTTTATTTACCTTTCATTAACATGTCTTCCTAGGAGAAGGTTAAATACTCCAGGAGAGGGATGGGATTTTTCTTATGTTAACTAATCCAGACAAAAGTGAACGGAGATTTGCTTTCTTCAGCATTCATTGATATTAATTGCTTTATTGAACTAGCTGTGGGAACATGGATTTCCCAATGCCAGCATAAAGGATCATTATTTATAAGCTAACTGATCCCACAAATTCTACACTTAGCTCAACATTTCCTTTGGAAACACTGTAAGAATCTTTAAAAAAATCATTATATTTCATGCTTTACACTAAGGCACACCAGCTAAACAATACAGATTTTGCAGGAGAAGAAAAACAAGTTTTAAAGGCTCACATAACAGACTCCAAATCAGCTCTGAAATGCTGCATATCATTACATTTTCCCTCCCTTTAGTTTTCTTCTCTCTCTTTTCCCCTGGCTTACAGGTGTCCTTAGTTACAGCCATCAGCCAAAACAAAACACACATGCAGGCTATAAATCTGTATTTGTGTACTAATTCATAAGAGTAAAATATCTTCAGTTGCTCCTTCCAATTTCCTTTCCCTGTTCAATTCATAATTGTGCTGCAGTATATTGGGCTTAAGCTTTCAGGAACTTTACTTTGTCCCAAAAGGTTGGTTAGATGGAGACCTGAAAATGTGGATTCTGGCTTCAAGGGAAGATACTTAGCAGCAGAGAATCCAAAGCCCAATAAAAGCAAATAAATAAATATGAAACCTTTTCAAAGCACTGTAAACCTTTGGAGATAGATATGGATGGCTCAGTCCATCAGAGTTCATGCAAAAATATACCAAGAAGTTAATAAATTTGAAAGAGAAGCCAAGAATGAACGTTCTTTTGTTCCAATATATCCTAACAATGCTTGCAGCATTGCTGCAGTTAAGCTCAACTTTACTGTTCAAAGCCCAATTTTGGGGCTCTATATGCTGGTTTAAATCATAGCTGAGCTAAGCATGGTATGCAAATTGCAGAGTGATAAATGTTTGTTTTACTTATATTCCTTCCTCTTCATATCACAGTCAGAATCCTTCACCAAAGCCCCCAAAAGCAATCATTTTTGGCATAGTTTAGATGCCAGATTTGCAAGTTACAAAGGAAGAATGAGGATATACTTTATAGTTACAATCATTCTTTCTCTGTCAGAGAGAAAGAAAAAGCACTTTAAATGGCCTGAAAAGAAGAAAAGTATCCCTGGAGAAGACACACTTGACTGGAAAGATCATATTATTGCACAGGATTAGGTTAAAGCAGATCCAAAGATGAGGAAATCTTTTGCCTGGGCCGAGCAAAATTCCAGGATAACTGAACTTGCATTTGAGGATCCTTGGCCTGGTGAGATACTTCTAGGTTTGCCTTATTAATGCAAAAATAGATATTTTACACAGATATTATTGACAATCTGTGTAGGAAAAGAGCCTCATGGTTGTGTTCATAACCAAAGCCTGCACATGATAAACCTTGGCTAAAAGAGGTTGGCTCCAAAGCTCTTCAGCAGAATAAAACGAACAACACGTGAAGACAAACATTTCCATTCTTAACCAAAGTGTCCTTCAAGTTTCTAGTCAAGTTTCTAGTCAAGTTTTGAGGATGGAATTTCCCAACTTGCCAGTTTTCAGCACCTTCAGAAGAAAGGACTTGTCCACACAGGACAACCAGGACTTGATACATGACATGTTGACAGCCAGGACTTGAGAGAATTTAAAAAAAGAGCTTGGAGGGCTTTCAGACAGAAAAGGATCCTGTAGGCACAAAGCAAAGTACACAGAAATTACCAGAAATCCAAAATTCTTAGAAATCCAAAATATGAAACAGAATTTCAAGTTTTCTTATCAAGTCATTTCATGTTAGACCATTACCACAAAGGAAAGGAAGCACTTAGCATTCTCCTCTGTGGGATTTCCAAGACAGCATTTTTTAGCTCTTTCCTGTGTTCCCATTGCTGTTCCCTCTGCAGAGCATTTCAAGGTTTCAGAATCCATTAAACTGAAGATTTAATTGAGTTTATGTTGCCAATACATGGATTAGCTTGGTATTATTTGTATGTACACATGCAAGTGTGCACATACACGCTGTAAACTTGGAAAGGACTGCTGAGGTGGAACTGGTCACACTTTGTGTCTAGCTGTTCAAAGGAAAACCTAAAAAAAAAAAACCTTTACATCTTTTACTCAAATTGGGCTGGCATGGAAAAACATGTTCATATTGTACTCATTTGTGGTCTGCTTCTCAGGAATTTTAACAGATGACAATTCAAAGATAAATTTGCTTTAAAAATAAATGATGAAAAATAACTGGCTTCCCAGCTCTTATTTCATAATCTCGAAAGT
Organism: Hypocryptadius cinnamomeus; assembly: GCA_013400635.1. Lineage (NCBI taxonomy): Eukaryota > Metazoa > Chordata > Aves > Passeriformes > Zosteropidae > Hypocryptadius > Hypocryptadius cinnamomeus. The sequence goes on along the minus strand of VYZP01002532.1, from coordinate 83,392 downwards.
ATGTTCAGATTTATATAATTAAAGTAGAAAATAGAAGTCTAAAAATGAAACCCGGTTTTGCATTAGAGCAGCCAGAATTAATAGGATTGTTCTTCCAATTCCTTTGTTTTCTGCTGTAGGACCAAACTCCACCATGAGCGGGGGAAACATGGAATTCTGACCTGCTCAGGTTGTGGTTGATGCCAAGGCCCATTAAAACATAAACATGCTCACAGCTGGGCATGTGCTTTACTGAGCTAAAGCCCAAAGTTGGGACACTTAGCAACAATTTTTTCCACCTATTTATGCACTGTGGCTTTTAACACTCATTCCCTTCTGTAACAGAGATGAAAAAAATAAGACTAATTTTCTTTCCTTCACGAAGCAATAATTCAGAAGCTGACAGTGTTACTCTGTAACCCAAAAATAGTAAAAAAGGGTCAAAACAGCTCAAATGTGATCCCAAGAGAGGTGTAGAGCCTATGGTCTGGCTGAAACCTTAAAATCAGCTGTATCTCCATCTCTGGAGGGCAGCAAATTGCCTTGCTGGACGTGGAGCTGAGCAGCAATCCAGCTCTGGGCTTCCCCAGCTCAGGAGGGACCTGGAGCTGCTGGTGCATCCTGGCACCAGGATGAGCAGAGGGATGGAGCAGCTCTGCTGGGAGGAAGGGCTGGAAGAGCTGAGAATGTTCACCTGGAGAGGAGAAGCTTTGGGGTGACCTCATTGTGGCCTTCCAGGACCTCAAGGGAGCCTGCAAGAAAGGTGGGGAAAGAAACAAGAGGCTGGAGGAACAGGAAAGGGGGAATAGCTTCAAACTGACAAAGATCAGGTTTAGACTGGATATTAGGATGAAATTCTACCCTGTGAAGGTGGTAAGGCCTTGGCACAGGGTGCCTAGAGAAGCTGTGGCTGCCTCTGGATCCCTGGAAGGTCCAAGGCCAGGTTGGATCACCCTGGCATAGTGGAAGGTGTTCCGGCCCGTGGCAGGCGCTTGGTATGGCATGAGTTTTAAGGTGTCTTCCATCCAAAATCATTCCATGGTTCTATGCTAAGAGCTACAAGATTCAGGGTCATCCCAAGAAATTTTAAAGATTCCAAATAAATGAGCAAGTGAAATAGTAAATGCAAGAAGAGATCAGTTTGCAGAAGCAAAAAATCTGTGGCTAAGTAAGGTGGTGCAGTTTGTTGCTCCTCCGAGTAATGTTAATACAGTGAAACTCACACCTGAAAGGAAAAGCAAGCAAAAGTTCAAACAGGGAATCACTGAAAGAAGTAATGTTAAACCACAACCAAATTTCACCCTGGATAGGCCTCAACTCAAATCTAAAATTATTCTTTCAGCACCTGCACTTTGACCAATTCTGAGGTGTTTGGGTGAAACATGAATTTGATATGGATTTGGAAAATCAATGGCTTGTGTTAATTGAGACACGGAAACAAACAATTTTATGAGCTAAAACCAACAGAAATAAAGTTGCTTATGCTTCTCTACCAATTTATATTTTCAGGCTTCCAGGTCAATTCAATGAAATTTTCAGTGACATTCTCATCCATGGGATTGCCTCTTTCTCCTTTTCATTAGGACCTGTGTAAACCCTGAGTGCTGACCATCCCTTTCTGCCTGTCCTTACACCCTTTTTTAGCTTTATCTTCAGTGTATTGCACCTCTCCCTCTTTATTTTTCATTGTTCCTTCAGCAATGCCACCCCTCAGGTGACACCCATCCCCTCCCTGCCACTCCTCCCCTCATCCATACTTACATCACATCTGGTCCAAGGCCATTTTTTCCCATTTTTCCATATCTGTGACTTCCATGGTGGCAATAAGAAATCAGCTTCCTTGAGAGATAAACATGTATTCATTTATTGGCCCATATCTTAAAATAATTGAGACCTGTTAAAATGAATAGAAATCCTGATACATGATACGAATATAACATTATTGACTGAATGATCTACAGATCTAAGTCACCACTCATTCCTTGTCACGTTCAATATTGTGTCTAGTTTTTCACCAAATTGTTTGAGTCAGGTTCCCTGTCTTCATGTGTGTTTTTGGAGGTTTTACCACAATAGGATCCTGATATAAATTATAGTCTTGGGATCGCCAGCAATTTTGTTAATAAAAACAACGATAATATAGCAAAAGAATTCCCTGTGGTAGGCTAATCTTTTAAGCTGTAAAAGCTTGGATTGATTTCCGAGTACTGTCTCATCTCTTGTGGATGAGAAGGACTGAACAGATTTCTGGACACCAAAAGTAAAAGCTGAAATTGAAAACTCCTCATCCAGTCTCCAAGCAGAGTGGAATTCCAGTACATGGAATCCCCAGATATGTGGGTTAGAAAGGGCCAAAAGGTCATCGACAATCAACAGGGACACCTTCCACTGTCCCAGGGTGCTCCAAGCCCTGTCCAGCCTGGCCTTGGACATTGCCAGGTATCCAGGAGCAGCCACAGCTTCTCTGGGTGATTTGTGCCCTCAAAGGGAAGAGTTCCTTCCCAATATCCCATTTATCCCTCTCAGCTTCTCCTCAGCAGAGGTGTTTCACCCCTCTAAACATCTCCTTGTCCCTCCTTGCAACCCTCTCCAGCAGATCCATGTCTTTCCTGCACTGAGGACCCCAGAGCTGGACACAGCAGAACATTAAACTTTAGAGTTAAAATTTAAAAGGCCATGTCAAATTGGAGAAAAGACTTAAAATTCCCATTTAATTAAAGAAGGAAAATACACCCTTTATGGTTAGTTAGGAATTACCAGGGTGTTAAATGCAGAACTGGGGATGTTCTGGTAAGGTACCAGCACCACAGGACAGTTCCAAAAATCAGAATCTCAAATGTTATGATACTGTAGAAAAAGGATGCATAAAACCTCGGGAAGCCTATGGATACTACTGGAAATAATGTGGAATGTCCTTCTGCATTTCTTGGTCTTGATAATACTTGATCCACCCATAGTGCTATAAACAGTCATGAAATACCCAGGTCAAAAAAGATGTGGACAAATTGGAGACAGACTAAAAGAGTGGGAATTATAAATATACAGAAAATCAGAATTTCAAGGGAAAAAATAAAAGAAAGGGAATTAGAATTGTTTGTTCTATTAAAGAAGAGTCTGGGGTAAAATAAAAAAGGAATAAAAATGCAGACAAAAAAAAAAAACTTCTGGCTATTTTATTTGGTGAAATTTCAGGGAAAAATAAAAAGAAAGCATTTCATTGTATGGAAAACATCACTTTGAAAATGGAAACATTTTGTGCAATTTCATTAGGATTTACACCCTTTAATGTGAGATAGACTTAAAATCTATTTTTAACCAAAGAATCTTATTAAAATAAGAAGATTGCCTGGTTTACTACTTGTAGTTGTTTCAAGCAGTGGTGGCTGATGATGCTCTTTATAAACAATAGGGAATAAATTTAAACAAGCTAAAAGATGTTTAATGTAAAAAAACTGCAGCTTGAGAAAAAATATGTTGTTGTGGATTGCATATTTTACATGCAATTTATGCTGCAGTTTCTCTTCATTAACCACATCTCGCAGATTTTTCAAAGCACCAGCATGAATATTATTAACATGTGTTAAAAATGTGTTTAAAATAACGTATAAAGCTCTGTGCTTAAAGCAAAACTTTAGGTATAATGAACAAGGGTGTCTGTATTTTATATATTGGTTCGTGTGTGTGTGTGATATATAACCCAGAATTTGTGTGCACAAATGCACATACATATTGCTCGTGTTTTAATTAAAACTGAACTAGACCTTAACAAGAACATCTAATTCATAATTCTCTCATTCTGTTCTATAGATTCTTATTAGTTAAAGCAGATATAATCCATTCTGGAATGTGGCATATAGAAATTACCAGCATCTCCTTTTCCTGTATTCCTTTCCTTACCACTGGTTTCCTTTCACTACAGGAATCTCAGGGAATAACTTGCAGCTTTCAGTTTCAATCTGCACTACATCCCTTTGTATCCATCTTCCCAAATTGTTTTTGGTAGAATGATATTGATAGAAATAATTGATAATGGTAGACACAGGTCTTGAAAATTACAAAACTCGAGGATTTGAAGTCTGAACAACCAACATTACCTTTCATTTCTGGTCTTCACTTCTCACTTTGTGCTGAGTCTGTCAGGGGTGAAGCCTCAGAAGGATTCTGGTTTAAGCAATCCTGGCTGATTCTTCAAGCCAAGAATTGGTCCTGCCTAGACAATGCTGAATAGAGGAGAGCATTGCCAGTGGATTTGTGCTGTGCCAGAGTTACTGGAGTAAACATAGGTTTGAGGAAATCAGAAGAATTAATTGGCCCTATGAACATTATTATAAATTAGAATTTAATTCAGTGGGTTTATGTTTCAACATGATCAGGTAATTCACCTAAACAGGAGGGGTTTTTAGTGCCCATTGGGACATGGGACACGATTTAGAGATCTGACAAGACTTTTTGCACCAAGATTTCCATGCCACACATTGGAGTTGCCTCCTGCCTTTTGCACTGCACCTAAGGATTCATGGAAAAGGGGTGATCCGAGCCTCTTGAGCTTTTCCTAATATCCAAATATATTTCACTACCAAAGCAGAGGTGTAACGAAAGCTCCCACCAAATCACAAGCACAACAGATACGTTTATCTTCCCCCACCTTGCTCAAGAACCTTGGGCATCTTTGCTTCTGGTAAATGTTATTTCCATAGTTGTGCATTTCTGCCCTTTACATCAGGCCATGTAAACCTACAAGGAGATAACAGCTAAAAATAGTGAGTTTCTCTCCTCTACCAGCAAGCAATAAAGTCTCTGAGGTCGATATGCAACACCAAATTCTTGGACTAAAAGTTAAGGCAGCCTTTCCCTGGGGAAAAGCTAACTTCATTTCTAAAACACATTTGATTTCCTTTTTCTAATCTCTCCGTAGCCTTTTTACACTGCTGCGTGCTTTAATTTTGCTTTCAGTCAGAAGTTTAAAAACTTTAGCTTCTAATAACTGGAAAAAAATGGTTATTTAAAGATAACTGCAACTTGCTTAACATGCCAGACTATCATATGCTCGCTGCTTTGAAGCTGCAAATTAATGACGAGCAGGAACAGTGACTATCTTTCAGAGGAAACTGACCTCTTTCTAATGGCTCATCACTAATGTCATCTGTCTGCTGCATCTCATTATGGGAATTTCACGGAGTAAGAAAGTATCTTAAGGCTGTGCACAAATAAAAAGGACCTTCTAGTATTGAGCACTTTGAAAATTTTTGATCTCTCAAAATACCTTCCTTAGATACTGGTTTCCCCTTTTGTGCATGGCACGCTGCTTATGTCATCTATTCTCTGTGACTAATTATGTTAATTTTGTGCCATAAAAGTAACTGAAGGCTGTTAAGGAATAAAAGCTTTTGAGTGGCCTTATTTCATAAACACCCCTTTTGAACAAGGCGCATTTAGTCATATTTGCAGTAACAGAAAGAGTCTTGTGCTAAAAATACAACAAAGGCTCTTGAATATGGCCATTTATTCCTACTTTATTAGGTAATTTATGAAAAGTATGAAGGGAAGCCTTTTTGTTACTATAATTTGCATAAAGCTGGTGCCCCATTAATGAGATAACTTCCTGCCTTTTGTGTACCACCAGCTGGAAATAGAAATATAGGAACTTTTCTGTCTCCCAATTACTTAACCTGCTGAGTTCAGAGTTGGAGAGTAAACAGGATTCATATCAGTCAAAGAAGTTGATTTCTGCTGCTCTATCTAAAATATTTTTATTTAATTAAGGAGCCAGTGAAAGTGAAACATTAAAAATACACTAAAAGTCCATCAGCTCCACGAGCCCAAGGCTTTAGACCTGTGCTTCAATTCTGCACCTGTCTTTTTGTGCTGTCAGTCACAATTAGTTTTGCTCCCGACTAGATCCTTCACAAATCAAGGCAGACATCTAAACCTGACAGTTTGAAGGGCTGTGGGTGCCAAAGGATGCAGATGGGTTCTAGACATCATTTAAAAATCACCTAGAAACTCGACTGGCATCCAGGGCCCAGACACTCTTGGAAATCCCATTAATTGCCTCTGGTGTTAATACTTTGGATACTGTGATTTCGATAGAAAGCTCCCTGCTCCAGGAGGAACAACCCAGCATTCCCAATGAGAAGGAAATTCCTCCTCTCCACCACTGATTCGTGTGCCAAAAGTTCAATCTGCCCTTGGATTGGCTTGTATGGAGCAGTGATTCTTGTCACTCTGCTTAGAAACAGAGGTATTCACATTAGCATTTTTTTTCATCAGTTTTCCAAGTTAATAGCATCATTTTGACTGCTGAATTAAAGGTATTGTTTATCAATTGTAGCATTTATACATGAGGTGATAACTTAGGCATAAAATCAATGGACCAGCTCCCCTATTTAGATATTTTTACACTGTTTACTATCTCCGGATTTATTTCAAGTGGCTTAATTATAATTAGGATAATGACAACTCCTTAAAAGTGTGCTGAAATGTAGGCGGGATAGAAAAAAAAAAAAACCTATTTATATAAAAGGAGTTTAAATTTCAGCTGCACAGCCTTTGTGTAGTTTGAGGTCAGTTTGTTGGAGCATTAAAAATTGCTCAGAGGTCAAATTGCTTGATTAGCTCTACCTGCCTAATTTGTTTCATCTGAATAAAAAGCATCTTTTGATGTGGAATAGAGCATGTGACAGGTTTGTACCCACTCTTTGGTTGTATTTCGGGAATTCCCTGCTTTCCCATCGCAGGAAAGCTGCTCTCATCACCATCCAGCTCTAAAGGAGGAAAAGGCAATCAAAATCACCTTTCAGACAATCAAATGGATTCAGTCTCAGTTTAAAGAGTCCTTTGACACTTCCCTGTATATCTAAACAGATCACTGCAAACCCACATATCACCTCATCTAGTTAAAATATGGATATATTTAGAGTAGCTGCAATAGAGTTTCCACTGTCATTTTAACTATGAGCTAAACCACAACTGCTGACAGGCTAAAGGTTGTCACAGTCAAGGTCCTAATTACTCTACAAATTGCAGCCTGATGATAAGATCCATCTCCCCTTGCTGGAGGCACTGGGCTGGGGAGGAAAGCCTCCAGACTGGGGAGGAAAGTCTGAACAAACTCCTTTCAGGGGCAGCAGAGACACAGACACCTCCAGCCTGGGATTCACAACTCCAAATGGGCTGATTCATTCTCTATTTAGAAGCCTTGAGTACAGGCTTAGGAGGTATGAGCTGAGAATCCAATTATTTTTAGCCCAGTTTGCACTTAAAATAATGGTTTAAATTGTGTCTGAAGGGCTGTCTGAATTTGAATCTTTAAGTAGCTAATAATCAGCTAATTTGCTGCACCAGAGCTGTGTTTCTACCTGTGGCAACCAACGAAGCCCACAAATTTTCCCAGGCACCTTTCTGCCAGGTTTTTGTCTGGCACATTAGTGACATTTGTTATTTTGTGCTGCCAAGTCTGTACTAGAATGGGCTACTTTGCTAAAAGACTGTATGAAAAAAATGCATTTCAAGGGCCTGATGAAAACCTGGGAGAAGATGAAAAGTAGTCATTCCCAGTATAGGATATTTTTTGGATTAATATGGTTGTGGTGCAGCAGCTCAGGCAGGCTTGGAGCAATTAGAGACATCAACAATGTTGATTCTCTCTTGTGTGTGAAACATTTCTCAAGAAGAGAAACCCTGCTCTGCTGCAGAGAAACCCATGGCACCAACCTCATGTCTCAGAAGGAGGAATTCCATGGAGACCTCTGGACAGAAGAGCAGCAGCTTCCTAGATATGTTTCCAAAACACCTACACACAGAAAATAATGTTGTAGGGTTACAGAATAACACAGGAAACACAGAAATAGAGCTGGGAGCATCTCATGGGGCAATGCTGGAGCATAATTTTTTGTTCTAGACTGACATCAGGCAAAGTCACTTAAAAAAAACATTTTCACTCCTGACAATGAATAAAGAAATTATTAGTTCAGAGGATTTTCTCTCTCCTCACTCTCAGACCTCAAGACTTATTCTTTTTCTCAGGTAAAAATTCTTTCTGACCCTCTCACAAAGCAATTTCCCTTTCATATTTCTCTTTGCTTTGGTCTGAGCCCTGCAAAGGGCTGGTCCAGGCACCCAGGACAGGAGACTTGTCCCTGGGTGATGTCACTGATGTCCTGATGGCCTTTTTGTGCACCCTTGTCCCAGGCAGCCCCCTGCACTCTTCAGGTTGACTTCATCCATCATCTCCTGGGGATGGTGGGAAAGAGGGAAAGGGAAAGGTCCTGGAAGGTGATGGAAGGGAATGCAGGTGCTCCCACTCCTCTTCCTTCTCCTTGGTGCCCACAGATTCCAAACCTCAGCCAAGCACTTACCTGGGAGTTATTTTTGCACCTGGCTGGCCCAGAATGGTACCAACCTTCCAGATCTTTCCCCAGGTGCATCACAGTGAAAGGTCAGCTGCTGTGGAGGGAATGGAAAAGAGAAAGAAATGCATCTTTATCTGCAGGAATGTAGGAATTTGCCTGGAAAGGCTTTGGGTGTTCCATGTTTAAGATTCAGTGGAATATGAGTCTATATAAAACTTGAAATAAAAGCAGCCCATTGACCTATTTAATGGGACTAGTCATTAAAGCCACAAGAGCCAAGGAAAAAACAGCCTAATGAGGAATTAAAAAAATAAAAGAGGAATAAAAAAACCCACCCCTCTCCGTGCCCACTAGCCCAGGGCTAGCTTAATTAAAGTCAATGTAGAAATCTGCAAGAATCAAGAAATAAACAGTTAAATGTGTTATTTTTATCCCCATATTCCTGGCTGCTCATTCTCTGTGATTGGTTTCATTCTCATATAAAGCAATAGCCTCTTGTTTGCTTTTTATTCTCTGCCTAATTTGGATAAATATAAACTTTGCTAGGCAAATCCAGAAAATCAGTTGTTACCCTGACTGTGGAGCTCTGATGAAGATTGTTTTGCTATTCTGATAATTACGAATATTTATAGTACGTGGTTTCAGAGGGCAGCACTAATTGGACAACGGTTTCTGGACTCTCTTCTCAAAGCACTTAAATGATAAATCAATCACCAAGGACAGATAATATAAATAAAGTGATAGGCTGGCTTTCCCTCTCTCTTCCTTTCTTCTGATTTACAAAACTGCTCCAACGAGCTGTCTGTGGCCAGAAAGCCGGGCTTACACTGGGGTTAGGACATTGTTATGTCTGTTTACAGTGATTTGGGAGACTAGAGGGGAAAAGTTTGAATCAACAAATATTTTCTACATTCCTACTGGTAACTCCAAGGCCGGTTTTCAGGGTGGGTTTTTTTTCCTCCCTTGTCTGTTACAAGTTATGATGTGTGGATGAAGGCTTTTTCCCATGCAGTAATGACTGTATACTGAGATTTCAAGGGGCTGTTCATGACAATCCCATTTTCTGTGTAATTTCATGGTTGTCTTCTTGAATGAAGATATTGGCTGCTCTGAAGCAGGAGGTCAGATGCTCCTGCTCCCTTTCAGTATTGTTCCGGAGTATGTTTCCTTTCAGCTGATGAAAAGTAATTCATCATTTACACCCTTGAATTCTGCCAGCGTTTTTTTGAACAACTTTTCTTTCCCCGTGGTACCTTGGGCCCATGAAAGAGATAAATAGGTTCAATACAACGCCAGGCCCCGGATCCTGGGAGCAGGTTCGGCCTTGGAGGCCCCGAGCTGCCCCTTTCTCATGATGGAGTTTGTCACCTTTCTACCTCGGGAAGTCAAATCCTGTCGACTCAGCCATCTCTCAGCCTCTCTGAAGTGGCTTTGGCACCCACTGGGGCATGTGAGCTTAAAATTGATTTTTTTTTAAGATCTGTCAAGTTCCCTTAAGGGAGCGGGCAGACAGCCGGCCCCAGGCCCGCACAAAGCGCTCAGTGTCCGGCGGGCGCCCGCGGAACTTCCCCTGACAGAAAAACCTTCCTGCCTCCTGCCCAGAACCTCACTTCTCCTTTCATTTCAGAAACAGAGCCTGGCTGGGTCACCCCTTGGAAGCAGGGATGCTCCTGGCTCGGGCCCAGCACCAGGTGGTCACAATGGGATTGTGTCCCCCACGTCCTGGGAACGCTCTGCACCGGGCAAATAATTCATGGCAACGCCCCACAAACCCTCAAAAATCAGTGGGCAGGTAGACAGGGAAATTGGGATGCAAAGAGGATAAAGATTTTCAGCTGAAAAAGAAATAAATATGTAGATATATGCAGATAGATAGATATAAAAATATAAAAATAGATAAATGCTAAAATATGAAATCATATAATATCCATTCCATTTCTATGTTGTCATATATACCTATATATACCTAAATAATATATATTATATTAATATAGTACCTATTGATATATATTAGTATATAAACTTATAAAATATATCTACTTTACTATATATACATCATATATACTATGATGTGTATATATATTATATATATTATTTATACATTATATATTACATATAGTGTGTATATATTCTATATTTGTAGTATATATATAACTATCTTGTATATATGTATATGTGTATATAGTATATTATATATAGTATGTATATATATAATGTGTATATAATAAGTATATATGCATATATAGTTATTATATGTTCATATTATAGTATCTATCGTATTTATTGTGTATATGTACTCTATATATTCTATATAGTGTCTATGTATACTGCATATCATAGTATACATATACTAAATCTAATATGCATATGATATATGGAATATATATGTGCACTGTGTATATATATGCATTATATTATTAGTATATATATTCAGTATATAACAGTATATAATAAGTAACAAACTACCTCTGTGTAATGTAACTTTAGATCATTAATATCTACATATTTAGTGCATACCACATTCTTTAAATTACACAGGTGGTTGCAGCAAAAGGCAGGACTGCTAACTTCAGGAAATGAAAATCCCATTGCAGACAGAGGCTTCAGCTCCCAAAAACTTGGTTCCAGGTGGACAGGTGGGTCAGAGGCTGCACCTCCCACACTGGAGCCACCCCACAGCCTCAAAGGCATCTCAATGAGCATTTCAGAACCAGGTAAATAAATTAATTTTGGAAACAAAGCAGATTTGATCCCTGGAAAGGAAAAAAAAAATCTTGTTACAGCAACACCTCTGAAAGGGGCTCAGTCTAAGTAATAATTTCAGGGCAGGAATTCCAAGTTATTCCACAGTCTGCATTTAAGCATTCCCAGACACAAAGAGCTTTAGCAACGTAACCCTTTATTTATTTTTTCAGTAACTTGTTTGGTGTAGTCTTTCAGAGGAGCAAATAATCTTTCAAGTTGATCAATCCTTGTAATTTTTCGCTCAGCACAAAGGTCTTAAATGTAGAATATTCCCTGGGCTGGCTTTTTATTTAAATACTGCACGGTTCCCTCCTCCCTTTGCTGCAAGCGTTTGTTATTTTAACAAAAGCATCCCGTGCATCCACATTATCAACACACGTCTGAGCGGGCAAAAGGGTTGGTTAATCTGCAGCCGTCGTGACAGCAGGGGGAGCAAAAATCACTGCGTCGGGGGGAATTCACAGTGATCCTGCCTATTAAAAACTCACTTCTGCAAAGAAATAGACACTTTCTGGAGAAAACAACTCTTGTGTGCGTTTGTTATCTCCAGCCAAACTCGAGCTGCAGGGTTACCCCAACCTTTGCTGTGCAAAGCTTTAGCAGAAGCAAACAGCAGCTAGAAGTAATTACAAGTTTGAGACAGAAGTCAGGAGAGAGCTGGGATATTTTTAACTCGTGAGGGGAGTGCTGGAACTCCCTCTGGAAGGAAAAAAGGGACAGGGAATATCTGCAGCTTGGCTTTTATTTTTATTTGTGCTGCAGGGGAGGTAACTGCAGCCCACCCTGTGCCAGGAGGCCTCTGGTGCTTCCCCTCCAAAGATTTAAGGTCAGAAAGGGCACTGGTGGTACCACAACCCTGGCCCAAATACAGTCCCAGGAGCAAATGATACGAGACTCAATCAGTTACATGATTAAGTTAATATTTATATCCTGGAATGTCAGATTGAGCCCTTTTCTGACCCAGAGTTGGGGCAACAGAGAGGCATTTAAAAACTTTTATTCCATTTTCAGTCTCCTGTAAAGGGTGAGTCAATACAGATGTTAGAATTCACACCATCACAATTAGAAGCCAACTATTTCCTAATTACAATGCATTATAAGTGTTTCTGTTTTGATTGAGTTAGTGACAAGGGTAGAAACTCAATTGTTTTATTTTGTAAGAGTTATAATTTCTCCAAAAATTCATTTCCCACACTGGAATATATCCACACTTCCTTCTGCTCACACTTTCAGAGTTCTGGGCTACCCTGATGGATTTTGTGGCTATGGCCATAAGCAATGCTACCCACAGCTCTGGTTTTCTTCAAAGTTTCACTGACTCTTGGAAATCAGACGGATTTTTTTGCACCCCTTATTGCCAACCAGGCCACATTAAATGATTTTGAGCTGGATATTGTGATATCTGTCGTGTTTGTCAGTTCCTCAGGTGAGGCTGCACGTGTTGCCACAGAAAGGAAAAACATTCCTCCTTTGTTCAGCAGCTCTCCATCTGCCCAACCATCCACCCATCTGCCTCTGTGTATTCACACACAAAAATAAAACCTGCTGAACAAATCCTCCATGCCTTTGTCCACACTACAGTGATTTTTGGATCTATTTTTCCTTTCAGTTTGCTGGAGTATATTCACAGGATATTATTATCATCTCAACTATTTTTTTTTCCCTGCAGTTAGCATTCAGCATTTTCTCTTTGCTTTTCTAATTAGCCTTTCAGTTTGCTTCTGCTTATTTTCTGTAGCCTTTCAACTGCTCCACCTTACCAGATGTGGCGCTTTTTTTTTCCAACACCTTGTGCTTACTGCTTATCTTACTCTTTACTATACAACTCTACTTAGCCACATTGGGCATTGTTACCTTTATCCTTCTTTAGACTTAAACCAGGATGAATTTCAAATGTCCTCCAACTGTTTCTGAAATATATTCCAATTTTCTTCAGTAGATTTACCATACATTAGAATAAAATCCTGATAAAAATTCCTTAGCACACTCTGCACTCCCTGAAAGTCAGCCTGCCGTAAGGCTTGCATTGCTTTTCGCTCCTCAACAAATACTTTAAATCAAATGATGTCAAGATCACTGGATCTTTCATACCTCTCCAGTTCAACACCCTTTATTACCCTTGGCTCAAACCCTTGAATTAATTCAAATAGTTTCTGAAAGACAATTCAATAAGGCCCACAAGGAACTGGAGGCAATCCTGCGTTGGCTTTAGAGACGTGAGTATTCCCTCCCTAGTTCTACCTTCTCACAGTCAATAAAGGAGTAATTAAAAGCCATCTTATCAAAGTTCTGACGCTCTTGAAGGCCTCTCTCATCTGTAAGCAAAGACCTAAAAGTTCAAAGAAGCCTTCAGAAAACCACCTGACTACCTTTATTGTGCCTAACTTTTATCAGCACTGACATTGCTATGTCAGCCAAAATACTGGCAGCACTTCCCTCTGAAGACACTCATCTCCCAGGAATACTGATAGGGCTCCTCCTCCATCTACCCTTCCTCTCCACAAACCCCAGCCCAGTATCTCAAAACCTCAATTTCTTGCCTCGACCATATCTGTGCTATTCCAATAACATCATGCTTATCCTCAATACTCAGAGTTATCATTGATAAGTCTTTGATGTAATAAATCCTTGATATAGTATCATACTTATCCTTGCTATAAGATATAATCAAAAATGAAAGCAGAAACTTAAGATACAGAGTAAAATATATTACTTGCCAATTTTCCACAGTAACTTTTCATCATTACTCCAAAATTACTTTTTAATGCAAAGAGTAGTTCCAATCACATAGAGGCCCACATGATTCAGATACTATCATAATCACAATTAGATTACATTACTGCAATCAGGAATGGAGATCATTAAGAGAAAGAATATAAATTGCTTTAGTTTTACAAGTACTGAGCTAGCAAAATTATAATTAATCTCCATTTATAATCTTTTCTTTCATAGAACTGCAAAGCATGCTACTTTTTTTAGGCCATCAATACAAATTAGAACTAAGTAATAAAGCCCTAACTACTACTACTGTGCAGTTCTCATTCGTAGAAACTTTCACATTACACAGAGAAGGCTTTTCATGCAAACGGTGCCCTCAGCACAGAGGGGTTTTCAGTGCAATAAGTCCAGCCATTTCTACAGTCACTTTGCTGTTTATAACACAAAATGCAATCAAAACTGTCTATCCCTCCTCGGAAAAATGGATATGAAGTCTGCTTCTGAAATTGGATGGTACGTTTTGTGAGAGATGAGACAATAATGACTTAGCAGCAGAGGCAAAAAAAAAAAGAAAAAAGGACAAATATGAGATTTCACAAGTTTACAGAATTTCCACTAAAAAAACAGATCTGCAATGCTGTCAGGAGCTGTGAGATGGCAGACGAGGCCTCATCTAACTCCAGTACATGCAGCCACATGGAATATACACAGCTCTGGTTGGAATTTTTAAGCTTGCCATGCAAGTTTTTTCTTCATTTTAGTTCTCAATTGTGAGAAAAAAAAAAAAGAGCAGTAAGCTCAACAGCTGTATTGACCACATATTAAATATTCTTCTAGACCCAAACTTATCCTCCCTGACCAATCAGAAAAGAATTACATGGGAGAAAAAAATGAAAAAAGTAAAATCAAAAGCAGCCTGTTTTTAAATGCACGAGTAACTTTATCCCTTGGTTTTACACGGACGGTGCAAACCAACCTAAAAAAATTGTTGGGGTTTTCCTGATTAAATGATCATCCCAGAGTGAGTTTGCCTCGTGCTGGCTGTATGGCAAGGAATGAGGTTTAAATCCAAGTGAAACAAATCTGCAGCAGTGCTATGGATTCCCTTCAGCTTTCCAGTTCTTGGGAGTTAAGTTCTGAGGCAGTAACTAAAGGAGAAACTACAAAACAAAGAGATTCACAGAAAAACAGAATGGTTTGGGTTGCTCCAAGCCCCATCCAACCTGGCCATGGACACTTCCAGGGATCCAGGGGCAGCCACAGCTTCTCTGGGCACCTGTGCCAGGGTCCCCCCACCCTCCCAGGGAACAATTCCTCCTGACAGCAGGGAAATTCCTACAAACGGGAACGTGGGAGCCAACTAGGAATCACGTTGACCTGCTCCTCCTTCGTCTACTGCAATTAAACAGCATCTGGGATGGCCTGGAGAAGCCATGTGGAAAATCAGCCATTGAAATCCACTTTCCATGGGAAAAGGCACACTGGAATGCTTTGGGTCTCTAGGATCCAGGGCTGCCTGCTTCCAGGGGATGCCCAGTACAGGACAAAGCCAAACAAACGATGGCTTTGGATCTATATGATTTGTGAGGTTCCTTAAGATCAAAAAGCAGGAAAAAGCTAGACAATTTCCAGAAAAAAAAACCCCACCATGGTTTACTGTTTCCATTAACCCATGATCAGTCACAAATCCCAGCTCCATCCCACCTAGTCCTCATTCAAACCACCAATGAGATGATTAATAAGGCTGAAAATCAACTTTTAGACTACGTCAGCTGCGACCAGGCAGTTTCTATATTACTTTAAAAACTTGCACTCCTAACAGCAGCTAATTCCCATCTAATCTGAATCCTTCAGTGCTTTAATTCCATGCATCCCATCCTCAGCACCCAATGTTTTATTGAACACAGCCTCCTCGCTCCACTGCTTCCTCAGACAACGGAGCACTTACTTGCTTTGAACTGGTTTCACTCAAACCCCTCAGCTTCTGGAGCCTGCTTTCCTTGCTCCTGCTCATCAATAATTGCTGAGTGCAGCCTCTTAGAGCCTTAATACATAGAAGTTATAACATAAAACCACATTTCCACTCCTCCTCAGCAGTTGCTGCAGTTCAGGTGGAGAGCAGCACACTCACTGTCTCATTTCTCTAGTGATTTTCCCTTCTGGAAGTAATTAGGAGCTGTTCTGTGTGACAAATGCCAGGCACAGATGTTCCCATGGGACACGGTCCCTACAGCTGGCTGGGACAGGTCAGCAGCTTCTCACTGAGAATTCCCTTTCCCCCCCAAGTTCAGCAGTGCTTCCAGGCTTAAGTGTGCCTGAACAAAGGCAGTTTTGGATGACAATCTTGGATGTAGGCCTTTAAAATCTTTGTACACTCTATTTCAGATATGCAAATGCTCTTTTGGATATGGCTCTTGATCAAGTTTTCATGAACATCCACATTCCTCTGCTGAAAAGCGTGTGAAATCAGTCATCTACCAGGCTCATGCAGAAATTGCTTGATTTCAGTTTCCTTGTCTGCCTTTTCTATATGCCTGAAATTGTCTTTATCATCTCTGTCTATGCACTATTTATATTAAAATGTTTTTCTTATCTCCTGTAACCAATTCAGTTTGGGTCAACATTAAACCCATTCCACCCACTTCAAAGAGAACCAAAAGGATGCAAGAGAAACCTGAGGAGAAAACTATGAGCATCTGTAGCATCCAAGAAGCAGAGAAAAGCCAACTTATTTGCTAATGCTTTTTAGTTAAAAAGTTCAGAGTACAGAGTAATGTATTAATTAGATGAGCAAATAATATTTGATCTAAAAAGATGCCACAGACCTGAAACTGGCAAAACTCTTAATGAGCATTAAAATGTAATTCACACACTTATGTTAAAACAGCTGAAGGGATACACACGTTAGAGGAGTTTCTGCTTTTGGTTTGTGGGCTGTTGGTGGTTAGTTTGTGTTTCTTCAAACCTGCCAGCAAAAGAACACACTCTCAGTGATATGTCAGAGATAAAGTTGAAGCACCAGAATGCCCATGGCAAATTCGGGGAACAAAGACTCACTCATACAGAATAAGAATGAGTGGTTATGTACAGCACACTATTCACTCAAGGTGTTTCTGGAAAGCTCAAATCCTCCACATCAGGCAAAAAACATTTATTTTCTTACATCCATGAGTTTTCTGCCTGGTGTGGTGGAAAAGGAGATTCTGAGCTGCTGTTTGGTGGACATTCTGCTGGACAACAAATAAAGAGAATAGAATTCCAGGGTTAGCCTGGGTATAAGACGACAAAAGCTACTGACATAAAAATTAGGTTTCTTCCTGAGGAAGAAGGAGAACTTTCCAGCATGCAAACCCATGTGTAGGTCAGGCCAATAAATGGAGTAGGTAACCTGCTTTCAGGTGAGATGCCACAGTGAAATAAATCTCCTTTTCCAAGAAAATCATTAAGGAACAAATATGAAATCAGTGTGGTACTCACTATTATTCCCACTGAAAATGGCAGGGAGGGGGTGGTGTTGGCTTCTCTGTGGGTCTTTTTTAGGATAGGCCTAGCTCTTGTAGGATCTGGTGCAGAACAGTGGGAAGCTCTGTAGGGACAGCACAGGGAGAGCTGGACCACTCCAGCACCAGGGGAAAAACAATACAGTGATTACACAGGAGATGTGTCAGCAAGCAGTGCCTGCAGCATTAGCCCCACTAATCCTCTCCCTAAGTCAGACTTGTCTCATGATGGACAAATTATCCAGCTTAGTGAGGTTTCTGGGATGGTGATAGTGTCTCAGCCCTTCTGTTCCCTCAGTGCTCAGAGCTTCCTTTCAAACACCCTCCCTTTGCAAGGCACTGGAGGCCTCACAGCCCTTATGCTCTGGGAAAAAAAAAAATAGAACTATTTCCACAAAAAGTTAGCAATCTGTCCAAGTGGAAATGGAGGGTTGAATGGGCACAAAGCTCAAATGAATATATTCCATATTATTAGTATTCCATCCTAAATGTATGATAGATATTCACATTCCCACCATATAGGGGGGAAAATCTCTCTATCCCACATTAAAAGGCAATAAGAGAAGCCAAGGTAGGACTGAGACAAACAAAGCCTAATTTCCCACTTCCTGAAAATTGTGCTTTAACAGTTCTTACACTGGACTTCCCAACTTCACAGTGTTTCATAAACATTAAGTTGCAACTATTAATAAACTACTCTGTCAAACATTACCCTTGGTATATATTCCATATTATTAGTATTCCATACTAAATGTATGATAGATATTCACATTCCCACCATATAGGGGGGAAAATCTCTCTATCCCACATTAAAAGGCAATAAGAGAAGCCAAGGTAGGACTGAGACAAACAAAGCCTAATTTCCCACTTCCTGAAAATTGTGCTTTAACAGTTCTTACACTGGACTTCCCAACTTCACAGTGTTTCATAAACATTAAGTTGCAACTATTAGTAAACTACTCTGTCAAACATTACCCTTGGTACAGTGATGTCCTCGTAAAAGTGTGCCCTGAATGCTCCTTAGACAGCTATCATTTGTTTTATTTGTAATTAATTATACTTACTGAAGATTGAAAATGTTTGGGTAATGTAGGTAAACAAAGACAAATAATTACATTCGCTTTATGTGAATAAGGTAAAAATATTTGTGTTTTTTTTAAAAGCCAAAGTAACAAAAATTTTGTGGCAGCTTACCAGAGTTGTGAGTTTACCATCAACACATGCTCAAATTAAAATTATGGTTTTTAAAATAAATATTTTTTTTTTTAGTGGGAATTTATTTAGGGAGCCCTATAGTCTGTAAGTGTAGGTCAAACTATTTCTGCAATGGCTCCATCTGAATTAAATTAATAAATGATCTAATGACCAAAGCAGTATCTTAAAAAATTAAGAATACTCTCTCCAAAAGCCTAGATTTCCATACCAGAAGGGTTCAGCCAGTTCTTTATCATTCAGATGCAGATAAATTGAGTCCTTGCACTTTTCTCCCTATCTCTCTCTCATAAAATCTAAGTTCTGTCTGTTCTACGTAGATATCCATGACATTTTCTCACAAGAGATGTGATTTACTCCAATGTCTTCAGCCAAAAATATTTCTTCTCCCCTCTGTTCTGTGTTATGTGCTTGACTAAAATTAAGTGGAAATAAGTAGGATGGTAATGGAAAAAGGAAAACAGCAACAGAAAGGCCAATATTGCCAAATAAATACAATTTTCCATCTATATTTTAAAGAACTGAAAATAATTTTTTTTCTCAAAAAACTGTGAAAATGTAAAAATCAGAAATATGTGTTATACTATTAAGATTTATTTTTTTTTTAATGAGGAAGAAAATTCAGAGATATTTTACCTTATCATTTCAAGAAAACTAGATGAAAAACTGAAGGAGAGGAAGGAATGGGAATGATACCTTGAAATGAAATTTTCCTGAATCCAGAATTCCTGAAATGTGAGTTCACCAAAAATGGCCTTACCCATAACAGGAGAAAAGCAATATATTGTACCTGCTGTATATACAATATATCATATTTGCTGTAGACACAATATATATGACTAGATACCATGGATATTTACTCTTCTTAACTGAGTTATAACTATACTTGTGTTGTTAAAAATAAAATCTGTAATCAGTTCTCTAAGAAAATGATTTGGATTATTTTTCTTTTCTTAAGGAATATATTGCATTCTATTGAATAATATAATTCAAGAGAAGCTATGTCCCAAAATAAAATGGAATTTGGAGAAGAAAGTATATGTGTATATTTTCAGGGGGAAAATTATTAAGGCATCAAGGTTTCTGTCAAGGATGGCAAGAGACTAATTCGAAATAAATTGAATATGCACTTATTTTGTTCATTGATCCTGAAGGTAAAATTTAGTAATTGTAAAGAATAAAGAATTGGTTACTTTTTGCATAAAATCACTAAATAAATAAATAAAAATCAAGAAAAATGACAGGACATTGTGACAGTTTAGAAATGAAACACCACAAATGAAATAGAAGCAATTAGCTGAAAATCAATTTGATTGTCCTCCAGGTCTAGGGCTGAGGTACAGGTCAGAAATGTAGCTGTGTAAATAAAGGTTTAAACACCCAATAAAAACAGCTATTCTGGAAAAGAGGAGAAGAGCCTTATTTATGCCTTAATTAAAATCTGATAATGCAGGGGAGTTAAAAAAAGAAAAGCCAACTTTGGGGTTGGTGCAATGACCTGAAAATGGGTCCTGTCTCCATGAAGAAGATGTATTGTGTCCCAGGAGAACGTCTGAGGATGGGGCAGCTGAGATTTCTGCTCCTGCTGCTGTGTATCCCATGGATGCAGGGGTCATCGAGGGGGTAGTGAATCCCTTGGGGCCTAAAACGTGGGAATCTGCCAGTTGAGTTCTTCCTGGTCATCCCACACCTGAGCACAGCCTTTGGCTTTCCTGCTGAGCCCTCCTTAAAATAAAATATTCTCTCCTCCCAAAACCACCACAGGTTTTCTTGCAGGAGATTTTTCTACAGCTGAGATTTCCACCAGGGTCAAATTTTCCCGTAATTCTTCACGAGGGAATTATTTATGGATTGTTTAGGAAATATTATGTGGGGTGATGTGGGAAATGGGTTTGTGAGGGATTCTCAAAACCTGACTGAAAGCTCACACAGCCTTGGACATCTGTGTGCAAATTCTGAGATAAGGTGTGCTGACTTAAGAAGGAATGGAATAGAGATGACATTGTTGAGAGAGAGATTGAACTACAAACAAGTTTCAACAAATTTCAGACCATGACCAGATATTTTAGAGAATTAGAGCTGTGGAAGATGCATTGTAGCAGGACCACGTGGGGAAAAATTATAGGTGATTGGTGTTAGAAGTATTAGCAGCATTGTGTGGGAAAACCTAATAGCCTGAAAAACATCTCTAAGGTATTGTAACCAGGAAATAGGTTGGCTTCTGATGGCATGGAGTTGAGTTTGATGTTGAGTTTTATATCTTTTATATCTCACCCTTCATCAAGACTGACAGTGGAATAAAATCTTTTAAAACCCCTCTCAGTTGCCCCATCTCTGTAAAAGCTGGGAAAACCAACAGGGTGATATCCTGGAAGTAAGAGCTTTCTATTGGAGAAGTTTGGCATCTCCTGGTAGCAAACTTTGTGTGATTTGATAGGACTGTCCCCTTCATAAAGCAGCCTCTAAACTAAAGACTATTAATTATCTCTTGCAGCAGTTTGGGTGAAATTTTTCCAAATGACTTTCAGTAGTCTGTGAAACCTGCCATAGGTTTGCAGAAATATTTCACTTTGCAAAACATTTGCTTTTTCTAACTGTAGTTTATGACCTTTATTATTTGTACATTGTGTGACACACAGGATTAGTTCCACCTTTGGCAATGTACAGACATTTTTAGTGGTTAATATTTTCATGTAGTCATATAGGCAGCTGAATATTCAAACTTTTAAATTACAACTGAAGAAAAAACAGTGAGGCCTGGAAAGTGGCATGATTTTCCTTGACATACTAATATATAACTGAGAAACAAAGTAAAGAGCCTAAAGATACCAGAAGTTATTTGTTTAAATAGTAGAAAAATAGTTGTGCCAATAAACACTGGCTTTTATCTTCAATTAATAAAATAGGCTAATATTGGTGTAAGTTGTGATCTACACAAATGCTGAACTTAAGTTTGTAACAACTGAGTTGAGTGCAACATTCCACTCTGTCTTTTTTGGCTGCAATTTTCTGCAGTTCAATATAAAATAGTCACTGACAAGTATCTTTAGCTAAACTTAATAGTGGTGTTATATATATATATATAGATGTAGATATAGATATATATATATATGCATACAGAAGTTATATATCAATGATCTGTAACCCAAATCCCAGCTGCCACTGAAACTATTTCATAGAATCATACAATTACAGACTGGTTGGGGTTAAAAGAGACCTCACAGCCCATCTCATTCCACCCCTGCCAAGGCAGGGACACCTTCCACTGTCCCAGGTTGCTCCAAGCCCTGTCCAGCCTGGCCTTGGGCACTTCCAGGGATCCAGGGACAGACACAGCTGCTCTGGGCAGAGATTCTGAAACCAGTTTTACCCTCAGGTTTGCAAATGAACCAATATTAACCATAAGCAGTACACAATCATAGGTAACCTCGTCAGGTAAATACGAGAATGTGTTTTCATGGGATCTCCCAGGGCTTCTTTTGGAATCTGAATATGATGAGGGATAAACCTGAACTTTCTATATCTATACAAAGAGGAGGAAATTTTGCTTTGTAGAGGTTCTGTGGTCACTCTTAGTGGAAAAAGAATGAATGACAAGGAGAGGAACTGTTTCACCCAGAAGATGTGGTAGCAATTTTCAGAAATGATGAAAGATATCTGTGATGCCACTGGAGTGACTTTGCCATAATTCTTATGAATATAAGAGAAAACAAAATTGCAGAAAAAAAGAAAGGTAAGATAAGGAGTCAGGCAAAACTTCTGAACTATTAGGAAAGTTCCCAACTGAAATAATATTACGAGGAAGTTTGGAAATCTCTGTTACTGCAGGCATTTAAAAAGAATTAATCAAACATCTGTTCAGACTGACATAGGTACTGTTGATCCTACCTGGAGGCAGGGGTGCATTAAATGACCTCTCTTTTGCTGCCTCCTCTTTGATTGCTGATCCACATCTTTCTTTTCCACCTCCTTGATGTCTTTCCTTATGCTACCAGACAGGAATGTTCACTAATCAATCCGATCCCTACAGTTAATGCTTTTTCTTCATGTAGGCAGTTGGCTTGAGGAATTAACTACAGCCCTAATCAAAACAAATTCCTAATAAAAACACTCAACATATGTGAATCACTCCTCACTCACTGCAATGAAGTTGTGGTGGAGGATAGATTGGAGCCACAAACAACACTTGGAATAAAAAGGAAGCAACTCACAACATCATTTACGAAACCACCTCTGCATTTGAAGACAGTTTTGCATCATTTCCAAAAGAAACATGTATAGATGCTCTTAATCTAAAGATATCAACTGTCTTTTACTCATTGTTTTCATCAAAAATGAAAGAATATCTCAGTTACAAAGCTTTTATTACTTGCAAAGATATATTTTTCATCCTTGAGGATTAGCAGCAGATATTTATTTCTGCTCTTTTCATTTTCTAGCTTTCCTGTCTTCAAAATCACTGAATAATTATTAAGCAATGTTTACATTTTACTGCAGCACACTGATGCCATATAGAATATTTTGCAGTGTTTTCTTCAAGGTTTGAATATCAAACTTTCTTACAGGTGGATAAAACATTCTTTCCTAGACATTCTTGACACTAAAAATAGGTTTACTATGTTATGGAGAATGAACTTAGAAGGTTCAATTTTCATTTGGAAAGGCCAAGAGACCTGAAACAATATTTTTATAGATCATATAACATTAAATTAATTCTTTCGCCTCAAGAAAGAATATACCTGTCTAAATGGAGTTCAGGAGTTCTTAGATAAATATAAAAGATTAGGAATTTTTTGTTTGCATTTGTTTTTTTTTTGGTTTCTCTTTTTGGAAAGCATTTCTATTTCCCTGCTGGCCTCAGACAACACATGAATATTTTCTTTCCTTCACCATCCCATGTCTACATAGAGGGAAGAACAGAAACTTTATCAGCATTTGCTTTTATCTGGCTGCTCTTTTTGCTCTAGACACATTTTTGCCAAGTTAATAACTCAATAATGGTAACTGGTAACTCAATAATAATCACATTTGATAGTGCATTATGTAGTAGGTTTTCATTTGTCAGTCTTAAAACACTTCTCCAAGGAAGCCACGTCTTGCACTGTGTGATCCCACAGAGATACAGACTCCTGATGTAACTTGCTCAAGGGCAGGCAGCAGGCCAGGGTCACAGTGGGAACAGATATTTCCTTGAGTTCTCCTTCAGCCTGACATTCACAGACCTTTCTTTCTATTGTACAATTTGGATATATCCACATATATATCCAAATATTTCCTATTGATACATTCACTTTTTTTTTTTTCAGGATAAAAACGCCCAGCTGATGTCAGTCATCAGCAATGTGTGATATTAGAAATGTGTTATTTCTGAGGGTGATGAAGGGTCTGGAGAGTCAGTCCCATGAGGAGCAGCAGAAGGAGATGGAGAAAAGGAGCTTCAAGGGGGACATCCACAACTCCCTGACAGGAAGGGGCAGCCAGGGAACAGGAACAGGATGAGAGAAGTGGCCTCAAACTGCACCAGGTGAGGTTTAGGTTGACATCAGGAGGAATTTCTCCATGGAAAGGGTGGTCAGGTCTTGCAAGGGGCTGCCAGGGGGTGGTTTGGAGTCCCCATCCCTGGAGGTGCCCAAGGAATTCCTGAATGTGGCACTCAGAGCTCTGGGCTGGCGACAAGGCGGGCATGGGGCACAGCTGGGACTCCATGGTCTTGGAGGACTTTTCCAACCTCAGTGATCCTGAAATTATCTATTCTATTAGCAAAGATCTAAGCAATGCATCGTCTAGATTAACTTTCCATAATAACAGAACATGAAAATCAGAGTAGGCCACAAAGATCACTTTTAATACAGACAACTTCCAGCTCTGTTTGTGCATAACAAAAGTATCCTTATTATTTATGTCCTTACTAGAGGCTATTTAAATGCAAAACACCTACCTTGCTATCAGGTTGCTCCGCTATTACTCAGTGGGCAGGAAGCCTGCATCAAAGAATCATGTGGGGATTTTACTTCCTCTATTTTATACCAAATTAACAACCTATTTTACTGAGTAATGATAGGCTGCCCTAAAAATAATAATGCATTCAAATATCAAACCTGTTTGAAATACATGTACATACACACCACTTCATAACACTGCACTCAAAAAACACACACCCTTGTAAGAAAATATTGGAAGAAATTGTAGAGGTCCACAAGAGAATTTTCTGCACTAGAACATGTAATAAAGGTGTAACAAATTCAGGAGATTATATCTGGACAGCATTTAAATCAAAGCAAAAGGACTCCTATTAACTTCCGTGGGACACGGAATTTACTCAAATCTGCAAATTTGCTCAAAAGAATTGACTGATTTCTGCCTATTTATACCCAACTTTACTCTGTAAACTTTGCGGAAAAAAAATATCTGATTTCATAAAAATATTCCGGCAATTTGATCCTTCACAATATTAGCATACCTTTAAAATGCAAAACCAGAGTTAAATGTTTTTAATGCCAGCTCTTTAGTCCTTCTCTTCAAATAAAATCACTGGTTTAGTTGCTGAACTGGAGTTTAGAATCAAATTTTTTTTAAATGTTGCACAAAGGAAAAAATAGCTGGTTAATGAACAGCTTTATATATAATTTTCTGTAAAACATTAGCATTTCAGGCAACATCCAAACGTGAGCTCCCTTTGTAGAGCAGATATGTTGCAGAGATAGTCACTGCTAGTTAAGTAATCTCATATTCAAACTACAACACAAGACAGTGTTTAATGTTCCAGAGCTTCAAATGATGCAAGAGAGGGGTCTTGAACCAGTTGTGCTGATTGGAAGATGGCATTAAATTAGTTGTGAAAAATCCAGTGTGGACTATTTAAACTTCATCTTGAAGGGATTTCCTATAAAAATTGACTTAAAAAGAATAGGAAAAAACACAACTCAAACGCTGATTCTGCAATCCAAGGTACACTTTAAGAATGAGAATTATTACATACTTTTTGCAAAGGATTTCTGCAAATTTCAAGCCTGAAAGTGCCTGAAGGATGGCTGTCACAGGTGGAGGGATGGAGCCAGTGCACAGTGTGTCAAATACCTGCTTGGCACATCTGACTGGGATGTGTCCAGCACAATATTTCCTCTTTATCCATATTTCTGGTGCAATTGCTGTAAAACAATCTTTTTTAAATGGAAATATTTTGATTTTGCATCTGACACAGGTGTGATTTCTTAGTTACCATCAGTCAATGTGTATCACGGAGCAGTAAAGAACTAATTTCCTACCATATTTCATGACAGGAACAAAAATAAGTCCCGTTAAAGTTTCATAAAAACAAAAATGTACCTTGAAACTGAGTGAAACAAAACAGGAATTTTTTTTATTCTTTGATGGTAAAAAACTTACGTTACCTTAAAGTAAATGAACAAAAAACAAAAATCAAAGAAACAGTAAAGAAACAAACAAAAAAAAAAGTCTCCAAGGTGCCAGATTGGTTTTGGATTGCCTGTGGTCTGCAATTTTATGTGCAAAGTTGGAATCCAGAGGGAATCTCAAGCCTTCGTATATAAACTTTATAATGGAAATGCTGTCAAATGCTTAAGTACAGCAAGGCAAATGGCACAGCTCTAACATGTTAAAAAAATATGAAAATGCTCTGAACCCGGGGTGAAGGCGAGCTGTCTTGACACTGAACATAGAAAGGTAAATGATTGGAACTTTAATTACTTTGATCCGTCATGCCTTGTAGCTATATGTCAGCTAAGCCAACAAAACTGACACAGAACAAAGGCCATGACTGTTTCAACATCTTAACTCATTTCTTATGGTTGATTAATAAGTCTATTGAATGAAACATGTGATGAGAATGGAGAAAAACATCAAGCGTGTGTTTACACACACACACACACACACAAATCCCGTGTGTGGGTTGTACGTCAGGGAGGTTGGAGGACGGGGCAAGGTAGGGATTGGCCTCTCCTCCCAGGCAACCAGGGACAGAACAAGGTGAAATTACCTCAGGCTGCACCAGGGAAGGCTCAGGTTGGACATGAGGAGAAAAGTTTTTCGGTGAAAGAGTACCTCAGCACTGGCCCAGGCTGCCCAGGGAAGTGGAGGAATCACCATTCCTGGAAGTGCTCAACAAATGAGCGGATGTGGCAGTTTGGGACATGGTTTAGTGGTCATGGGGGACTTCAGCTGAAGGCTGGACTTGGAGGTTTTTCCCAGGCCGACGATTCCATGCTGTGTTGTTTCAGACTGTGGAGGAGCAGGCAGTGGCACACAGATCTCACCATGAGTGTTGTTCCTGGGAATGAAGGTCCGTGAGCCATTCAAGGGCACCCTTTGGTGGGTCTTTGTCCTTCTCTAGGATATGCTGAAGTTTCCATGAATCCACACACAGTAACTTCTGGAATATCTCTGATTCCTTGTTCTCTCATTAGTTACAGATTAGCCTCAGCTCTTGATAGCCAAAGTCCATGACCACCAGCAGTTTCTTCAATAATAAGAAGCCCCCAAAGACAGAGTACTGTACTGATAAAACCACAATTTTCATTGGGATCTTGTATCCCAGTCCACTCTCTTCTTCCCTTTCCAAACCCCATCCTCTCCCCGAGTCCCTGACAGCGCTTCAGTCGTCTCGCACAGAAATTCAACGGGACAGCTCATGTTTTCAACTCTAGTGATGGCTTTCATTCCTGGAGGATGCTGCTGATCTGCCAGAATGAGGCAACCACGAACTTCTGACCCAAACCTGGATATAAAGCTTTCACTTTAATTTCCTCTTTGCACAAACTTTTCAGTCCGGTGCTGATTTCAGGGGCGATCCTATGGCTTGACTCATATGCTCAATGTTAATAAATGTGGTTTCCAAAATTATGATCTAATGGACACAGTAATGATGAGCCAGAATTCGGCCCCTTTATGTGGGAAAACATAAAGCCAATCATGGTATTTACAACAAAGAGTATGAAAATATTTGTTCTGATCAAAAAAAAAGTGGGGGGTGTAGCAGAGATTGATTTCTGAATTTGATTTATATTTGAATGCAAGCATGAATTCAAACAGCAAGTGCTACTTTTGCCAAATTAGAGAAGAAAAATAGGGTTTTATTAAGTCAAACATTTACCTTGAATCTTGGGAACAGTGTCCACTAATTAAATGCAACAAGCAGATGTTGAAAAAACAAAAAAAAAAAAAAAAGAAAAAACAAGGAAAAGTAAAATCAGGAATGAAATAACCCACAATTAGTGAGAGTGAGTCTGCTGGAGTCTTGCCCTCTCTGTACCTTCTCTTTTTCCACAGCTCGCCTGCCTTGGCTGGCTGGATCCACTTTTTGTCATGGCACTTGACAAATTTTAGTTAAAGACCCTTTACACATCATCATATACTGGTGTTTTGTATTCTCCCATGTCCCCAAACCTTATTTACTGCAGCCCACTCAGCTCTAACACAGGGAACATGTAATTTTCCGTGGTTTCCTATAAGGTAAAATGTTGGATGGCTTTACAAGCTTTGTATTCACAAAGCTCATAGAAAATCTGAAGGGGTTATTGCACATTAGAGATTGAGAATGGAGGTGTAGGGTACCCATTTTTTGGCAGAGAATCCAAGATGTTTTGAAGAATAACCCACTCTGGCTATATGCAGCAGTAGACCTTCACCCAGCCTCTGTTACCACTACTCCATAAATTTCACAGACTCTTCCAGGCCTTCAAAAAAGCAGTCTGGAGAAGATAAGGTGGATTCAGGGATATTAGAGCAATTTCTGCCAAACATTCTGTCCTTGCTTGGAAGGATTTGAAGAAAGAGTGGCAAGGGGAGATAGAGGAGACATAAGCTGTGTGCTCCCACGTAATACAGTGAATAATAAGAGCTGCGCATTGTTTGCGAAAATCATTCCTGAACGGAAAAGGAGGCTAATTCAAAATTAATTTCATTTATAATAAATACCTCCACCAGCATTTTTATAAATAAAACACCAGGAGTTATTATTCTACTATGTATTTACAAGAAACGGGCATTTCTGAAAAACAGTAGAAGGACAAAAAACTCCTCAGAAGTTTAGGAGTGACAAATCCTAAGGCACTACCCACCTTGTCAGAGTCATTGTGAGCCCATTTTGCTTCCAACTCAGTCAACATATGTTTTACTATTTACCTTGATACATGGAGAATCAAACCCAAATTTCTGTCATTTCTCCCATAGGCATCTCTCTTTTCTCCCTTCAATGACTTTTTAAAGTTCCCAGAGCATGAAACATCACTTTGATGCTGCATCACATCCAGTTAGGAAGCTCTGGCACGTAGTGTTATGTTTAAACCAACATGCAAATGTAATCAGGACTGACACGTCGTCCCAATAAAGCAGTCACTCAGCTTTGAGGAACTGGAACAGACAGCTTATAAAACAGAGATTCTCACAGCCACAGGTTTGGGCTTTCGGAAATTAATCTCTAGGTCAAACTTAAAGAAAGTTTGAGAAGGACCTTAAAGATGTTCCATGCCGGTCAGTGTTTAAGAGGCATTTGGATAACGCACTTAAAAATATGCTTTAACTCTTGCACAGCCCTTAAGTGGTCAGGCAGTTAAACTAATTATAATTTTAGGTGATTAAAATACCATTATTTTCTATTCTAAAGTCTCAGTCTTTGAAACATTCCCTCAGGGACCATGAGTTGGCCATGGAGAGCTGATGGAGAAGGCCCACAACCAACATGTTGACCCTGGAGCATTTAAGCTGCTGTAAAGCTGAGCTCCCCCATCAAGTAACAAGCTCTAGGACAAGACTGAATAGCTTCAAGTTGCACCAGGAGAGGTTTAGATTGGATATTAGGGAATTTTTTTTTTCACTAAAAAGGTTTTCAACGTCTGGCACAGGCTGCCCAGGGCAGTGGTGGACTTCCCATTCCTGGAGGGATTTAAAGACATACAGATGTGTCATTTGGGGACTTGGGTCAGTGGTGGCATTGGTGATGCTGGGGAAACAGTTGGACTCAATCTTACAGGGCTTTTCAACTCAAACAATTCTGTAATTCTCTGAACACGCAGCTCTGAGGGTTTCCTGCAACATCTCTACAACACCAGCAGACTCAGCCAAACATTCCCAAGCTACCCAAGAGCCCAAGAACAGGATGGGGAGCAAAGTGGGATTTTTCTCACCTCTCTTCCAGCTAATTCTTGTTAATATTGAGAAAATCATGTTGTGCTAACACCCTTTGGGAAAAGCCCTTGCTATGTCCCACTCATCAGCCAGGGAGATTACGAGTCCTATCAGGGTGGGGAGACCTTCTCCCCTATCCCTGTCTGGTACGACCTCCTCAAAAAGGGCTCTACATGATTTTGTTAAAGCAAATCTCATGTTCTGATGGTTGTTCTCTGCCCCCAGCCTCTGGATCTGGGTTAAGGACGCCAGATCCCAGTGGAGGGTTTAGCTGGCCAGTCTTTCATGTCTTAAACAGCACATCCACACTTGTGTGGGCCTTTGTGCAAGTGTGACCCTCAGCGTTTTGCCAGCAATATTGATTTTGGCTTTACAATGCTCCTGTTATCCCTATTGTAAGGAAGAGGGAAAGGCACAGCTAAATCACTTATCAGGGCTGACAAAAAAAAGCGAGTGTCGGAGCTGAGAATAGAAACCAGATCACCTGAGGTTTCATTGCTGGGAACGCTTCCCTTCCCTCTTCCATTGAACCTTTGTTTAGTCCTGGGGCAGGTCGTTGGGAATCTGGGCAATATGCAGATATGTTTCCTTTCCCAGAAGGAAATCAAGCTTTGCAGGCTCACTTTACAGAGGCAGCCAGTCCGCTCGGGCTGCCGAGGCTTCTGCAGCTCTCACAGGAGGCTGCAAAATCCAGCAATCAGACCTGTGCAGCCACAACGCTTTCGGAGGGGATGGCAGAGCGCAGGAACAGCACATTATCTAGAAACAGCCTCGCACAATATGCTTGTGTGGACATCAGAAACTAATCTTTGAAATGGTCCCTGATGAGAGCTGGATTGGCCCGAGCTGCCTTCTGAAAGCGTTCCAATTCCTCCTTTGCATCCGGTGTGTGTTTATTGGAGAAAGAATAAGTCCTCGTTTAAATTCTGCACATGTATTTGCACTGTGACCTTTTTAGCTGTTACCTCATGGCTATATCTGAAATTGGTAATAAAATGCAACTCGGGATAAAGAACTGCTAGGTGATTTTACACAACTATAATTTTACACTCTCAAAAGGCAGAATATGTAATTCCTTAAGCCACACACGGGAACTTGGTGATACTGGGCTGGATTTTTGCTTTCAAAGCCAACACCATGTGAATAAAGCCAACTCTGCACAACAATACAAATAATGAGTTAAACAGATATGCACAGATCCTGATCCTGTGAGAAACCCAAGTGAAGCCCCACTGAAATGAGGACGCTGCACCATTACAGGTATAAACAGTTCCCACAGTTGAGAATGGGGCATCTTAGGGGATTTTTGGTTACCTATAACTCTCACAGAAGTGTTGCTGAAGTCTCCCAAATCTGACACATTTCAAACAATTTCCAAGACATCCTATTTATATGTGAAAAAATACCACAGAACAATGTAATGACTAACAGTGAGAGTGAACCTTGAAAACTATCATTATTATTAGACTATCATTATAATTAGACTCTAGCTTTTCTTATACTGTTTTATTGCATTCCATTGTTCTGATTTTAAGACTTCAGTAAAGAGCCTTTGAGTTAGGTGGTGGTCACATGCAAAGGAAGCCAGAATATGAAAACTAAATATTTAATTTCACTCTGCTTCCCTGTAAAGTCCACTCAGGCAGGGCTACTGCTGCACACAAAGAGATCTGAGCTCAGTGGGGCTCTCTCCAGGTTCAACTTGAACCTCCCCACAGGTTCAACTTCAGTGACCCAACAGTGCAGATATCACAGAATTATCAGAGGAACATGGAATGGTTTGGGTTGGAAGGGGCCTTAAAGATCACCTCATTCCACCTCCTGCAATAGGCAGGGACACCTTCCAGTATCCCAGGTTGCTCCAAGGCCTTGGACACTCCCAGAGATCCAAGGACAGGCACAGCTTCTCTGGGCAACCTGTGCCAGGGCCTCTCCACCCTCGAAGGGAAGAATTTCTTCCTAATGTGTTCTCTACCCCTGTGCTCCTTCAGCATAAGGCCATTCCCTCCTGTCCTATAATTTCTTTTGACCATTGCCAAAAGTCTCCCTCAACTTCTTGTAAGGTAAAACTATTTCAAAATTTTCCAAAAGAGGTGAACAATCAAATCCCTGTTCCTTGTTTAAACAGAAAAGCAGAGCATGGTGGAAAAGCCGTCCAAAACCAGATTCTGAAACATTGATACTGGGTTATCAAATCAATATCAATCAATCAAATCATACCATGGGTATGGTCCTAACCCCTAAAAAATTCCAACAGGTGCTTAAAAACTTAAAAGACCTAGCAGAAAGGTGGAGGTACAGCCAAGCAGCAAGATACTTGCTATCTGGAGCTACCCACAGGTATCCTAAATTCCCCACTCCCTGTGCATCTGCAGGGAAGGAAATACTCATCTGCATTTCAGAACTGACAGCATTTGCCACCCATGCAGGTCATAGGGTGAGATTTAAACTAGAGGCCCACTTTGTAACTGCATCAGCATCTTGCTTTTCCACTACACATTTATTTATTTCAGCTGACAGCAGTCTCCCTGTCCAGATTTGTAGTGGCACGATACATTAGGAAAACACTTCAGAGTTCAAATTTGGGTTTCAGTTTAGCAATTAACACCAGTATAACAAAGCCCTTAAGCGTTTCTAGCACCTCCACTGATCTGAGAAGTACCATAACTAGTAACCCTTAGGCAAGAAAACACACTGAATCTGGATTATTCTGAATTTACAGGCAGTCCCCATTGAATCAGTACTGTAGTGGCAGAGATGCCTGGATTTGGTGTTGGATTTTACCTATATTGCTGGTTTATATCTGTAGCAAATCAATCATGGAAGACCCCCACCAGCACCACTTATATGGATGTGAAATTTCTAAGTACAAATGTTGCACAAAACATTTATATTTCTATTAATGCAAACATCAATTTCCAAAAGCATATCAGACAGTTACTATTCTTACTTCATCTATAACAATTTTCATAGGCAACAAAACCAAAAGGGTTCTTCTGAGTCATCAAATTCATCACACTATCAAATTCAGTTTATAATTGCTCTCCTAAACTGCTCCTTGTTCCCCTTAGAGCCATGTTTTTGTGTTTGGGAACATCATCTTTCAAATGGCTAAAAGATTTCTACTTTGTTTGTGATCTGTTTAAATCTGTTCCACATTTTTTGTGCCTACGCTGCCTTTTGGCTCAAACACATCTCTGTGAGTACATCCAGAAATAAAATTGGTGTAGGTGAACGATCACTCAACCTGCATAAGAATAAATCTGAGTTGTAGGTGTGCTGGGATTTCAGTTCATGCTTCATCCCTGTGCTCACCTCAGCCTTGGGATGATATTTCCTGGCTGATTTAAATGTAGGATTAGAGCACCTCCAGAAGGAGCAGATTCTGTTCCACAGGCAGGTCCCTCCATCCACCTCTGCCACGTCAGGTCCTGCACCAGTGAACCTTTAGGTGTGCTGGGTCCTTTCACCTCTCATTGAAACCCAACACTGTGAAGAAAATAATTTTCCTAGCTCCAGTTCTAGCATTTCGTCACTTTTCCAGACTCAAATAATGTAATTCATTTAAATGTTGCCATTAGAAAAAAGTTTTAAAGTGAGCAAGTATCCATCAGGCATGTGGGAAATTTACTGACCCTCTGAAAATGTTTCTTAAAACATCTCCCATTTCCTTCCTCTGCATCTGTAAAATCTGATTGCACAAAGATTTTCTTGACCCAACAACATGTTGATTTTAACAACTTCTAAAACTTCTCACTTTGGGGAACACCTTTATCTGTAGGATAGTTTATTTTAGAAATTAAATCCTGAGATGACTTTCTAGTAGATGTAGTCATAAGAATACAGTAGTATTTTTAGCACTTTTACAAAATAGCTTAAATTCTGGAAGAACCTGTAGATCTTTGTTTCTGTCAAATTTCATTATATTTTTTGTTGTTTTGCCCTTTAAAATCAAACCTACTATGTTTTAATGAAATTATAATACTAAATTTTTTCATATATATTCTAAGTATTCAATTTGTTTAAAGTGCTCATGAAGGTTTTTTGCCCCTGGAGGTGACTCATTCTTCCTTTTTTATCAAATTATTCTATAGATTTTCAATACATTCATGCAGGATCAAGTCTAATCTAAACACTGGGTACTTTTGCTCTTTCATTAAGAAATACAAAATGGAAGTGCCTTTCTCATTCTCTGTCAAGGCAGAACAGTTTCCAGATTTTCTTTTTGTAACACAGAGAAATTTAAGTATCCTTTGTCTTTACATTAATTCCTAATTTCCATATTAAAATGTTTCTGCTATTGTAGAACAATATTACAGCAAAATAATAGATTTTAAATGACAAAAACCTCCTTCAAACCTCACCATAATGTCTCAGCTCATTGGGAATAATCTTCTCCACAGTGTGATATTGATAGTTGAATTCCAGATTAATATTCATCTGTAAAATAAGCACCAAAGGTCATAATCTGGCTCCTGATGGGCATCCTGGTCTTCTCCTGGTGTCCTGAACATCCAGACTGCCACATCTGGAGCTTGACAATGCCATATCTCCGAATACAGTTATGATCCCAAAATTTCCCCAGGCTTTCTGATTTATTTTTTTCAGCGTGAAGAAGTGCGAACAATTTCATATCAAATGGGAAGAATATTTTCTTTCAATTTAAAATGACAACTCACTCAAAATATTATTCAAATACGTGTGGGAAAAGCTTTCCAAAACACTCTCCCATCATAAATGATGACATTTATTTTGAGTGGAATGACATCTTCTCTTTACCCAGAAATTATGGTTTAATTTCTATAGCTCGAAAATATTCTTTTTTTAAGTAGTAATGAAGCAAACATTAGAAAAGTCTCTTTTTAATTGTTAGAAAACAAACAAAATTTTTACAGTTCCATCTATTTTCTAGTTGCAGGATGAAATGCTCCTTTTACAAATATTTAACTGATAATTATAAAGGAGTAAGAGAAGCTGAAGAGAGAAAGGGATGGAGAAAAAAGGAAGTTACACTGGTTTACCTGTTGAAGGTACTTATTATTTTATTACTATAGTTTAGGCATCCTGGAGTGAATTATGGCAGATGCTCTACAAAGCCAAGCAGGGACACAGCTTCCAGAAGCCACCAGTAAAATCTCTTTTTCCTACAAAATCCCTCCTGCCCAGAGGAGATGTCAGGCTAGTAACACACCAAAGACACCAAAAGCAAAGAAAAGTTAATTACTCGGACTGGTTGCTACAAAAGAAGAGAAAATAGGATCTTTTTAAACAAGTTTTGCCACAAACATGGATCCCCTCATCGTGTTTTTACCCCAGAGTTTCCCTCCTTGGTGTTGCAGAACCTTTCTGCAGCACCAAGAAGTGATTTGGGATATGAACCCTCAAACTCTCCCCAAGAATTCCCAACAATTCAACAAAAACTGATTCAGAATAAGATATTAATTATTTTTCCCCCATACAACTTGATGGTGTCCTCTAGAACTTCCATGTTTTAGTGTGTTTATCAGTAAATAAGTAAAATTAACAAAAATATTAAAAGGTATGTTTTTAGTAGTGCATCTTGCCCTGAAACAATGAAGTAGGGTTAAGTGAAGTCTGTTCCATTATTTTCCATTAAAAAAAAAAAAAAATAAATGAAACATTTTCCCTAAATGTCACCAAGAAAAGGACCAAAGCAAGAAAAAGGTTTGATCCTGATTGTCCTCTGAAGTGTTTAATCTCAAAAATCATAAATTCATGCAACAACTCTCTCTGCAGCCATGGATCCACATTCTCAGGCAGATCTTTGTGTTGTAACTCAGACATTACAATTTTCTGCTCTCAAGTCACCACATGTGTGATGCAGCTCACATACAAGATGCATTCTACAAATGAGGGCAGAAAAATCCAAAGTTTAGGTGTTCCAGGTGGAGAAAGGACAGTAGCTGCAAAACATCATCATCCAAACTTCAGAAAATCATTTTCAACTCAAGTTCTACACAAGTGTTTTACCTCAAATCAATTGATTAGCTCAAATATACCTCAATAATCACACATGGACAAAACCATGGCTTTCAACAATTATCCTTTCCATAATTTTGAAGATGACCTGTAA
Organism: Hypocryptadius cinnamomeus; assembly: GCA_013400635.1. Lineage (NCBI taxonomy): Eukaryota > Metazoa > Chordata > Aves > Passeriformes > Zosteropidae > Hypocryptadius > Hypocryptadius cinnamomeus. The sequence goes on along the minus strand of VYZP01002532.1, from coordinate 47,651 downwards.
CATCTCATGCACTTCCCAAATATTGAAAACCAGACAGTTTTCTGTTCCCAAACTTGAAATTTTACTTAGAAAAATTAAAATGGCTTTTTTTTTTAAATTTAATTTCTCAGATCTTTTGCATATTGGAAAATTTATCATCATTCTTTGCTACATAATTTCAGTTTTGACCCATTATCACTTCTGGGTGAAAAAGCTTTCATTAAGACATTTGGTTAGGTGTATAAGTTATAAAAGCCATGTGAGTTCTTCCCATAACCAAAGTCCAGCTTCCATACCCAATTGTTTTCCAAGGAGCACTCTCCACTCATCTAAAACATAAAACTTTCCAAGCCGAGAACACATTTCACTGGCAGTTTTCAGTGCTCCAGACTGTTACTGAGAAGATATTTTCCTGCCATGTTCCATGTCATCCCTACTTATTCACAGTGACAGTAGGATTTTGGTTTTTTGTTTTTTGCTATGCAGTCTGGAGAAAAACTTACTTTACGTGGTCTGGAGTCTGTTCAGAAAGGTGTTAACCAAGAAGTTAGAAGAGGAATTGGAAAAATTCCAAATAGGTGAAGGGGAATGTGTCCATCTGATGAGGAGTGATGAATCCACAACGCTCCTCCACGCGACATCTCCAGAGAGACAAAGCTCGGCTCGAGGTTCGCCGCACGTGAATCGAAGAAATCCAGAGGCAGGATATCCTGATCATCCCTGACAACTGGATAACGAGACAGAGCAGTCCTGGGGCACGTGCTTGGATGTGATTGCACATCAACAAGAGCTGGAGACGACAAACAGAAGAGCAGTGCAAAAATACACTGTGGTTGGCAGCTGTGGGTGAGGAGGAACTCTTGGCATACCCGAGCACAGAAGCTGTGGTGGAGGAGGATGACTTACCCAGGAGCTGCTTGTTTGTAACTTTGACAAGTGTTTTCTTTCAACGTGGATGATGTGCTCGAGCTAAATGTATTGTTACACCCAGATTGACAGCTCACATTTCCATTGCTGTCCTTTTAACTCACAAGCAGCGGGAGTGTGATGGAAATCTCATGGCAGCAACACTTTTAGCAAAACTCTGTGGAGGAAATATTTCCTGAAACATTTGCCCAGCTTGGAAACACCAACTGAAATACAAACAGCCAGCCCAGGATGAGAAGGTTATGTGATGGGTAAGTACATCACAACCACCATCTCCTGAAAATTGTGAAAGCTGAGGTGGCCGCAGAGCAAAGATATTGACAATTATCTTCATGTACTTAACATAAGTTCAGCTGCTGTCCCACACACTTCTGAAGTGCAGTGAAATTCAGATAAAATGTTCCAAGATCCATTTTCCTAATCAAAGTTATCTGACTAGCAACTTAGATCCACTTACAGCCTCCACAGACACCACAGTGGAATCCTTCTGCACAAAGAGGGCTTCACAAGAGTGGATCTTTGATATCCACATAGTCAGGAAAAATCCAAAGGACTCCAAATAAGCTTCCCAAAATCTCTCCTCAACAGAACTGGGCTTCACTTGAGCAATGCCCTCTCAGATAGGAATGGCTGACCCAAGGTCCTGATTAATTATGGATATTAAGGGTCCAATATAATTTTCCAAGCATAGACATGTGAGCACGAGCACCCTGGCCAAACACCAATTTGGATGATTATTTTGCCTACCTAAAAGTCCCCGTTTTCATCAGAATTCTTCATTTCCAAAGCTGTTCTGCAGCACTGCTGTGCTGTTAAACAGCTGCAATATCTCACCCCAGACATGGCTGCATTTCAGTGGTGGGTGATGCTATCCAAAGAGTTTGAATATCAGTTTAATCACTTTGGCATCCTTCAGGAACAAAGTCACTATTTAAATGTAAGATTATTGTAGAGAATAAAATTGTCAATAAATGTAGTAATGTCTATCTCTAACTATAAGCAATTAGAGAGCTGATCTCCAACTCTCAAAAAATAACACCAGATGGTATTTTTCAGAAAAGTCAAATGTAGAATATTATATTTTTTTGCATTTTTCAGTACATCATGATGGCAAATAATATTATGTGAATCCTGCAAGTACAAGAAAAATCTGCAAGTATAACATTCTTCTCTTCCAGCGAACATCCTGTGAATTCATAAATATTTACATTTTGCAAGTTATAATTATGTAGCACTGGAGAAAAAAAAAAGGAGTGACTGTACATACAAGTTTATAAAAGAACATTCATAAATTAAAAATGTGCATTGTTCTGAAAATGATACCTACTGTGTTTTTTGTGTCAGCCTGTCAAACCATGGGGTACCTTCCAACCTCTCCCTCAGCTGGGAAAAAATTAGAATTTTAGGTCTGAACAACTATTGATCTCTTAGTGTTGTTACTATTAATAGTTTTAAATCATTATTTGTGGAGTCATCACTGGAGGGATCTGTTAAAGCAACAAGAAAAGTTTTGTATTGCAACAGGGATAATGCTCCTACACAAGTTGACAAACACAGATGCACTCCAAAAATCTTTGGAATTTTGTGAAAGAACCCTCACCCACTTGCCTAGATTCAGACAGCTCAGTGTTATCCTGTCACTTTTTTTTTAATTGGAATTCTGTATAGTTTTCCTGTTGCTGCAATTTATGTACTAAAGTATAATTTTAGTGTTAATGAATCTGAACTGCAGGAGAGTCCTGGAGCTGAGATTTCAGTTGCAAGAACATCATTTTCTCAGCAACCAGCAAAAACTATTCATTGAAGACTATTTTTATTGAAGGAATTTTACCATTTTTGTTCATGAATAATCCATGAACAGATGTTGATTTTTACAAGTTCAGTTGTTATTTGAAATTGTTTGAATACTTTACACAAACATATTGCAACCTCTGGGTTATTTGTATTTTTTTTGTTGTTCTATTACAATGTTCAACTATTCATTGTGAGATTGTCTCCTCATGTAAATAACCAATGTAAAAAAAAAATAAAATGGTGGGACAGGTGACCTAGGTGTATTATTCATGATGTAAATTCTTTAGGGGAAAAAAATAAATTACTTTATGACCAGAAAAATCAACTTTTGCAAATAGGAAAAAAGAAAGGAGAAAATTATTTGAACAAATGCTTAATACTGGCTGTAGGATGGTCAATCCTTCTGAGTGTTCATATCAAAGTAAAAACTGTGCACAACCATTCATACAAATAGATAACGATTTATGAATATGGGAGTTGCTTTGGTATCTTAATTAATAGCTGTGAAATCACCTTTCACTCTCTCTCTAAAGTATTTGTTCGGCTGTATTGTTGAGATAAAAACAAAAACCACCGTGGCAGCACCTTTCTCTTGTAGGTTTTTCCAACCTGGGCTGCGTTTCCACTTCCCCTGGGCTCTTTCCCTGCAGGCAAATCATGCATTTCCTGCTCTTCTTTCTTTTCCAACATGCAAATTTGCATCCACACCAGACAGTTTATCACAGGAGAAGCCTGTGAACACAGCAGGCAACTTTTCAACCATAACTTTTACCTTGTTAGCTTATGCAATATTACCCTAATTCCAGACAAACGATGCCACATCTTCCAAGAAGAAGGAAGCCACCAAAAAAAAAGTTTCCAAGCCTGATTTAAGCATCCAAACCTGAATTTACACAACATGAATCCTTCCCTCTTATCCTTGAGTTAGGTTCCTTTTAGGTGCCTTCCTGACAGTCCTGACAGACATTTATTGAAAGGCTTATTACTTATTGGAGCTGCAACCTCCTGGTTTTCATAGTCATTTAGGTTGGAAAAACATCTAAGATCATAAAATCCAAGTATTTTCCAACCATCTGTGGGAAATTCACATAAAAATAACTGACCAAACTATGCTGATCTTCAAGTCCATGTTCTGGGAAGCAATTAACTTTCTGAGAAACTACATTGAAATAAAAGTTGTCAGTAGGACATGGGGACAGAGAGGTGCTGGCTGTCCAGATTACTGAATAATTTGCGGAAGGCAGGTGGCAAGGTTGCTGGGCTGTTTTCATTATTTCTGTTACCTTTCAGAGCTTGTTTTTCACAGAATCTGAAACATTTGAAGCTGGCTGATGGTCCTGGCTGTGAGGAGTCTGGAATGACACGACAGCAGGAGGGGAAATGGTTCCAGCTGAAAGACAGTAGGTTTAAATTGGGAATATTGGATATTGGGAAGGAATTCCTGGCTGGGAGGGTGGGCAGGCCCTGGCACAGGGTGCCCACAGAAGCTGTGTCTGCCCCTGGATCCCTGGAATGTCCTAGGCCAAGTTGGACGGGGCTTGGAGCACCCTGGGACAGTGGAAGGTGTCCCTGTCATGGCAGGGGTGGATTGGGATGACCTTAAAGGTCCATTCCAGCCCAGAACCTTCCACAATTCTGTGATTTTGCTCTTGGGCACTACCCAATACCCCTGACAGCCAGACAGGAAAACTTAAAACTCAAATTATGAGCAAAATAGAGATTTTTTATTTATACCTCTAAACTATATTAAGCTTGTTCCCTTTCTATTTAATGCTTGGGCAGTTGGCAACATTCTCTATGAGGCCACCACGAGATTTTTATTCCTGACTGATCCCTGTGCAGCATCCTAATGGAAGCTGCAAGCCAAGCCACAAGTCCAGGTATGTTTATAAGTTACCACTTATTTCAGCCTCTCCAATGCACTAATCCCCATAGTTGACAGCACTTATGTTGCAATGACCTGCAGTCATCTGATCAACTTCCTGAATACTCACCAGCTATAATCAAATATATTCTCATCTCTTATTTGAACAAATCAAACAGAAATTGAATACATTTTTTTTTATGAACACTAGCAATATGTTCTCTTCTCTGATAATTTTGACATTAAAATTCCATTTTAATAATCCCATCCTTCAGGCTTTGCAGACTCTTAAGGTATTAAAGCAAAAATTATCCTAAGCAGTTAGATTATAATGTATTTAAAGATTAGACATTTCATGTTGAATATTAACTGCTCCACTTCCCAGGGAAAAAAAATGATGCAGGGGTTTTTTTCCTTGTATAATTTATACATTTTTGATAGGTTGACTATACAAAGTTCAAACCTTTTACGAAAAAATACTACAAAATATACTCATAGTTCTGCATTGTATTAAAAAGCTGTATATAAAGGTATGAGAAAACAGTTTTGCTGACATCATTAACATATTTTGATCCCCCTGAAATGGGAAAAATGGCTGTCCCACCTCAATGCAGCCTATCAGGCTTCTGAGCTGAGACAGGATAATAAAATATTTGCAGTCTAAGGAACTTTTATTTACATATCATAAAAGACAGGTCACACATTTGGACTTAAGTTTTCATAATTATATAAAATGGAGACGTATTAGTAAATTACTCCAAAGCAAACTATTAAGAAGAAAAAAAAAACCAAAAAACCACTGATTCATAAGTATTTCAGGTATTTGTCTAAATCATGTCAACTCTTTATGAACACTCCCCATCCCCAGAAGCGTCCTAGGCCAGGTTGGATGGAGATCTGAGCACCCTGGAAGGTGCCCCTGGTTGTGGCAGGGGGTGGAACTCGATGGGTTTTAAGATCCCTTCCAAGCCAAATCATTCTGGAATTTTATGAATGCCCAAACACAGCTCTGACTTCAGAATAATCATTCAGCCACAGCTCCTGACATGAACATTGTCCCCTCACCACTTGCTGAGCAAAACTTCCTCTACAGTGAGTAAAATCTCCTGCTTTAAGCTCACACACTGCCTTATTCTGAAATAGCTTCTCTGCATGGAAAAACCTTCACCTGCAGAGCAAAAAAACCCCAAGTTTTCTTCTTAGACTTTTTACCTCTGAGTATAAACTTGCAGTGTGGCTCAAGAAGACACCAACCCTGCCAGCTCCCCCAGCATCAGAGAGACCTGTAGAGCCCCTCCAGGGCTTCCCCTCCTCCAGGCAGCAGGACAGGGTGTTTCTCCTCTCTTTGTATTAAAAAAAAAAATAAATTGTTTACAGGGGAAAAACCCTGTGGTCCAAAGGAATCTTTTTCCATTGGTGGGTAAACAACACCAGAGACAGCCTTTGTTTCCACACTGACACCATAAATACACACCCTTTTCTGTGCTATTACTTCTTCATTTCTTAACAATGTGCTTGTGCTATTAGAAGTGTATTTTGGGTTATTTCTGTGGAACATTTCACATCTTTTCTCTTTGTCCTTTTGCCTTGCCCTTCAATTTTGACCGTGATGGATCTAAGCATATTTAGGACATTAAGGGCAAACTAAATTGTTGTTTATACAGTTAAATGTAAAAAGCATAATGGTAGGGTAGTGTCTATATTCTGGAAAATAAGTACACTTGTCTGATTTTTATTACATATCTTCCCTCCTGATGTGTACTGAGTAAATTGTGGGGTCTCTGCTGAAAATGCAACATGAAAGTTTAATTCATCTGCAGGATCTGTCAACCTGAGCATGCACTGAGCAACTGAAAACAAAGAGAGAACACTTGAGCTGTAGGAGAGACACTCTAAGAATGCCTTAATGAAATCTGTGCCACCACAGGGCTGGTAAACCCAGGTGAGTGATAGACACGAGTGACCTCCTTCCTCAACAGCCTGAACCTGGCATCAGCATCTGCCTGGCTCTGCAGGCAGCCCCTGGGGCATTGCCACCCTGAGGTAGGAGATGAGAGACAATCCCAGACTGGTTTGGGTTGGAAGGGACCTTAAAACCACCCCCTGCCATGGCAGGAACACCTTCCACTATCCCAGGTTGCTCCAAGTCCTGTCCAGCCTGGCCTTGGACATTTCCAGGGATCCAGGGCCAGGCACGGCTTCTCTGGTCACCCTGTGCTGGTGCCTCATCACCCTCACAGTCAGGAATTTCCTTCTAACATCTCATCTAAACTCTGTTTAAAGCCTTGTCCAAGTCTTCCTTGACTTCTGGAAATTTTCCTACAGGAATTCCTGTGAAGTCTGGAGATGAGGACCCAGCAGGGAGTTTTCCAAGCAAGACACACAATTCTGGTGGCCTGTGCATGCAAGGGCTGCTAATCCAGCCCCAGCTCCCTGAACTCACACACACACACACTGCTCTGCCTGCCCAGATGTTTTCTGATTAATAATGAGGTCACCCCCAATGCCAAAAACACGGCCTTGTAGTTCTCCAACACTCTTGGAAAGCCATGGAGTGTTTAAGGGGGATGAAAATTTTAAATACAACATAAGAATAAAACACAATAAATCAAACAAAATTGTTTAGATGAAAAGCACTTTTTTGTTTTTGTCAGCACAGCGACTGTATATTCCACAATTACTGTAATGTTTTCTGACATAAAACTGCTGTATCTGACCCAGGACTCTGGTTACACCCCTTCTTGCTTTACAGGAGGGTTCTTAAAAAAAGTCTGCATTTTAACATGTCCGAGGCTAAAACAGAATACAAAAAATATGAAATTGAAAAGGGATAGTACACACCATTACTATATCTCTTCCTTGGTCACTATCCCCCCAAAAAAAATCATTGAGAAAAGAGTGAAAAAGGCTCCATTCTTTGAATTTCTGCCCCAAAATGATGGGCAAACCTGCAAAGACAACTGAAATGCCTGACCCTAAACAAACCAGAGGAGAGACATGGCTGTGTCACAGTCCTGCTTCTCCCTTAAAAACTCTTGGCATCACCCTCGTGACCATTCCACACTCCTGCTTTTGCTTTATATTTATATATTTATAAAGTCATACAACTTTATATTTAACCATAAACAACTTCAAGAGCTCTAAAGCTCAGCACCAAACAGCTGAGTGGGGCTCCTACCATAATTTTTTTGAGTCCCTAGAGGCAGAGATCTGGAAAGGGAGATGCCAGCAAAGACCAAGGGCTGGTCCTACCTCACCCAGGGAAGCCCAGGCTGGGGACCACAGAGCCATGGGAAAAGCAGCTCTTTTTCCAGGCTCGTGCAGCACCACCTATGGACAAAAAGACTGCATTTCTCTGGAGTATTTGGGGATGGCAGAGCCTCCCACCCTTGCTGCTCCCGCAGTATCGCGTGCGCTGCCGCTCCCGCTGCCTGGAGCGCTCGGGGAGCAGCAGGGCTGGAGGCACTTTGCATCTCTTTGATTTAATCCAGAAAGAAATCTTGAGAAACCAAAGAAGGTGAACGAGAGTGAGCGTCTGGCACTAAACTGCAAGGATCAAAGACCCAGAAAACCGAGTTCTGCATAAAAAGTCAGGCAGTTTCTGAGGCCTCTTCGCCCAGACCCAGGTGCCTTAATAAACAGTTTAATTTGGGGGTTTTCTGCTGTGGTTCTGTTCCATAACACACAGACACAAAATTGGAAATCACACTATTGCTAAGAAATAACACCCTGAGTGCTTGTGGCTTTCCCAGCTCCCTCCACACGTTTCAGGCTCCGTGTGGTGTCGGGAGCCTGCGGAACCCCAGCGCTGCAATCTGGGACTTGCCACAATAAATGGCTTTGGAACAGGGCTGCACACAAGAATTTCGAAGTTTGGGGTTTTTAAATTGTGTTTCCCTACTTACAGAGAGAATCTTGAGAATGTGAAGTGCATCACATAGGCACTGATGTGTGCCAGTTCCTAGAGAGCATGGAATGAATTGTGCCTTGGGATGCAAGGCATCCCGTTCTCCTTAGTGCTGAACCTAAAAGTGACAACTTTCAGCACGGTGAGAAGTGAAAGTGGGAGTACAGAAACAATTTTTTAAAAAGAGCAAAATTGATTTTTATAGGGCGTCCATTTCACGGAATATATTTTCATATCTGTTTCAGAATAAAAATTTAGGGAAAAACCCCATAAAATCTCCCCAAATACACACAAAAAAACCTATGTCTGAGATGGAAACAAAGTCCTAGAATCTGACACTTTTTGCAGAATTTAGATGTGGTTTGATATAGAGCTAATACAAAAGAATGCCTCTTGAACTGAAATATTCTTGATGGACCTTTGTTCTACTGGCTGCTTTCCTAATTTGATTAATTGTAGAAATTTGGATGAGTGCAAGCTCAGAACATTTGGGATTTTAAATGCAGGATTTTCTGTTGCACTTTATGCCAGTGAGTGATAATGACATATCTTGAACTTCAAAGGTGTCTAAGCAATTAGAGATTCCCTGCAAGAGAAAACGCGGAGAGGAAAAAATAAAAAAAGACCCCTGTTTTTGAACAGTATTCCACAAATGTTGAATATTAAGCACATTTTGAGAATATTTTTGTAGCATTAAGTGCACAGATTGCTTTAAAATTATGAATAATTTGACTTTTCAGGATAGAAAGCAGTGCCGTGAGTCTCCTCTTGAGCCCATCTTTTATTTGTACAGCCCTATAACACCACGATTTCATGCTACATGTGTTGCTTGTTATATATCCTAAAAATTCAATTTTCTTATCCCAGAAGGAAGGAGCTATAAGTGAAAGCAGTCATTTGATCATAAAGTGTTGTCAACGTGAAGGAAACCACTTTTGAACGCTCTGCCACCACCCTTATTTGTGGCAATCATGCAAATCACTGCAAACTGGCCTGAAACCTGAGTTCCTTTGGGTTTCAGTGGAGCTACAACAACGGTGGGCACAAAAGGAAGGAGAAACAGCATCTGATAAATGTTTCTGTGACCATTTATCCCTGCCAAGACAGAAAAAAGTACACAAGTGGCGTTGCACCTACAGTGCTGGGATATATGAGTCTCTGAAATGGTGATCTCTATCTCAAAAACTATTTAAGCAGCCTCTGATAGGGCAGCCACTGCGGTTATAAGGCTTTCTTTCTCAGAGTGATAGAGCACAGTAAAATACCTTTTAAAACAAAGTGGATGTTATTGCTGACCAGATTCTGACTCCAGGGAATTTATTGTGCTCTATCTTTGCACGAGTTCTCCATCCTTCTCTACTTTTCCTTGTGTGGAACGTGTTTATCGGCCACAAAAGGGATTGTATTTTTTCCTTTTCATGAACAAAGTTCCCAGAATTTGAGGGGTGCAGCTGAAGGATGGTGGCAAGCACCTAAAACTTTTACTGCCAGCATCTCATCAGTAAATGGCGCTGTTTGAAATTGCTGTAGGGCTTATGGGTTTTCTATTTGGGTTGTTTTTCCCAAATTCTCTAGAATCAAAAGATTTTTTCATTATTATTTTAAATAAATTTCTGGTAGTATTGCAATTCTCTTTAAAAAAAAAAAAAGGAACATGGAAAATAACTCCATCAAATCAAACCACTCCTAAGTCCTCATTCTCCTCCTCCAGAGATGCACTGGTGTGACAGGCTGACCTCCCCTACCCAAGATTGGATATATTGATCCAGAAACTGCTCTTATCAGCTAAGACTGCTGCTGAGATTTTGTGGGCACGTTATTACTGCTGAGAATTGAACTTTTGTCTCTCAGGCAGCGTTTCCAGAACCCTTTGGCACACGGGGCGATTTCAGCGACCCGGAATGTCGTGTGTGCAGAGGCAAATATCACAACATGACCTGTAATT